>JAHBCN010000169.1:80000-255131 GCA_019359885.1 Listronotus oregonensis
CGCACATGCGCTAAAAAATGGCGCCTGTCACCTGTCAAATGTCACCTGTCAACTGTCATATTTCGCGAACCACGTGACTTAGGAAATTTAGCTTACGTGGATAGAGTATCTTAGGGTCTTTACGCAAGCGCTAAAAAAATGGCGCCTGTCACCTGTCAAATGTCACCTGTCAACATGTCATATTGCGAAACCACGTGACTTAGGAAATTTAGCTTACGTGGATGAGTTGTATCTTAGGGTCTTACGCAAGCGCTAAAAATGGCGCCTGTCACCTGTCAAATGTCACCTGTCAACTGTCATATTTCGCGAACCACGTGACTTGGAAATTTAAACACGTGGATGAGTTGTATCTTAGGGTCTTACGCACGCGCTAAAAAATGGCACCTGTCACCTGTCAAATGTCAGCTGTCACCTGTCACCTGTCATATTTCGCGAACCACGTGACTTAGAACCTGCTTACGTGGATGAGACATAACTAAGGGTCCTACGCATGCGTTAAAATAATGGCGTCTGTCAAATGTCACTTATCAAATGTCTAACCTAACATGTGGGGGCCCCCTGCGCTTAAGCACCGGGCCTAGGATGTAGACCTGGGGCTTAGGCGTGGGGTGAAGAGTCTTATTATTATATTAATCTTACAATTTTTGAATATTAAATAATAAAACACATTGTATATATTAATTTAATTTATTTAAACCACATTGAACAGGTCGGTTTCTTAAACAGGTCTGTATCATATGTCAAACGTCATACGTCAAAACCATGTGACTTAGAAAAGTTAGGTTACGTGTATGAGCGAGGATTTTATGCATGCGCTAAAATAATGGTGGTTATCAAATGTCAAATGTCAAATTTCAAACGTCATACGTCAAAACCATGAGACTTAGAACCTGCTTACGTGGATGAGATGTATCTTAGGGTCTTACACATGTTCAGTAAAAATGGCGGCCGTTAAATGTCACCTGTCACGCAGATCTCCAATGATGATGAGGATGGTTAAAATTGAAACTTTGTTTAATACATCATCTCGAGCTAAGGATTATATATTGTATGTAAACATCTTTAACCATAAGGACACAACAGCTGTTTAAAATAAGTTGAGGGACATTAATTAGCGATTTGTACGGTGCCCCTATAGTAAATTAATCATTGTCGTCAAACGTCAAACCTTAGGCATTAAGATCCTCTCGCGCTTAAGCCTGGTGCTTAAGAGCAGAGCGCAGAACCCTATAATTATAATCTCATATAGCTCATAATTTTTAAATATTAAATAATAAAACAGGCTAGACTGATAGGAACAGGTTGTACCGGTTGTTTAGAAGCGGTTTGGCAGTTGATTGGTATCCGTCCTAATAGTGTTACGTTAGTGTTACATTGGTGTTATGTTAGTGTTACGTTGGTGTTACGTTGGTGTCCTAATGGTGTCCGGTGTGTGTCCTAATAGCGTCTGGTATAATAAAGCACATTGTATATATTAAATTAATTTATTTAAACCACATTGTACATTGACTTTTAACAATTTTATATACAAGTTTAGTTAGTAATACACTACAAGCTATGGTAATAAAATTATTTAAACTGTTATAATATTCATCGGATGACAACTGCTGGAACCTCTTCTTCGGTGATGCATGGCTCGGCGGTGGTGGAAACTTGACTTGTATTTCATTTCGTTTCTCCAAAGGTCCCTATAGTGGAATTTAACCCTATATCTGAGAAATTATAATGATATTATATACAAGTTTATATCTCATCCATAATTGAATAATGTCCCCATGGGAGCGTCTCCACAGATTTATGAAGTATTTTTCGCTTATCATCATATGGGCTAAGTCCTATTTTCTCCTGCCTAATTGTGTGGATGTCGTGCTTTTTTGAGCGAATTAGCATTTGTGTAACCATTTTCTCCGTGTAGTTATTCAGACACTCTACATAGTCATCAAAGGTAATTTTGTTTTTGATTACCGATTTTTTAATTCCTTTAATTTTTTTGGTGATTCCTTTACTTGCAAGACATTTTTCGATTTCTTCTCGTTCTTTATTCTCCGCCTCCAGTTTAACCCGTTCCTGTATTAGTTCTTCTTCGGTAAAAAACAGTTTAGCTGCATACATTTTTGATCTAAGCCCAATAAAATGTGTCATAATCCGGCCATTATTCTCATCTTTCATCATACCTAGTACCTTTTTATTAACCTGGGGAATTCCATAAATATTATCATGCGAGTAATCACTTGTATCAAAATACATTGTACAGTCATCTTTAATAACATCATATATATTATCTTTTTTTATTTCGTAAATAAGACTATCGGTATCCGTATAGAGAACTCTACAATTAGAAAATCGTTTTCGCATATAATTATAATGAAAGTCGTAGATTGTAGTCTTTGCCAGATCCAGAATGGACATGCCCACATAAATAGGTTTATTAAAATATACAACGGCTTTTGCCAGTTCTATTAGAGCAAGATTTTCGTTTATAATTACTGAAGACTTAAACTCTGGTCTCGAAATTAATGCTTCTGCGCCATAGCGATCATCCCATTTGGTAATAAGTTTTACTGAAGAGTGTTTCCGAATATTCTCCATCGTCTTCCCAAAGACAGCGTTGTTCATAAGTTTAAACAGGTTTTTTTCGAAATCGTTTCTTGCTGCTTGACGTAATCGAGTATTAAGGTCTATGTATGACTTTAACCATGGAGCCTGACTAAATTCGAGAACTCTATGAACATTTGTTAGCTTTACTCCCAATTTTAATACCTGTTTAAGATTTCTATATTGGATGACGTATTCACTTTTATTATATAAAGATGCTAATAATTTGGCATTTTTTGCTCCAATAGGTGCGCGATGTTCGGGACAAGGTGGCAGGTCAGAAAACTCATCATGAAGTTCTTGTGGAACGCTTAAATCAACCTCAAGAATGTATCCTTTATCGGAATCATCAGGAATATCACAAATATTTAAAGTAGAAATTTCGTTCTCATTCAACCAACTAAAATTGCCATAAGGTAGAAATTGTGACATGGCCCATCCATATTGATTATTAACATCAAAATACATGAGATACGAATCTTCTTTAGATGAGTCATATGAATCCATATATTTATTATTAGCCTCAGCATACCGTTTTGAGCACTGACTCAAGCCGCCACGAATGCCTTTTTCAATGAACATTATCATTTCTAAATCTGTTAGGAGTTCTAGTTTAATATTATTAGATTTATATAATTGAAACATTGTACACTGCCAAGCATATCCAGGTAACGTATATGACCAGGCGGGATCTAAACCGTAAGTTTTATGCGATGTTGTTCTGAACTGCTCAAAAATATCTGCCAGAAGTAAAACATCAGTATTTAGATATAAATCAGAATAATCAAGCATTGTCCTACAACCGAATGTTTCCCATACCTTCTGCGCATGTGCCTAATCTTCGTTGCTTACTATAGAATCTTCTAAGCTATTATAAAACTCGGCCTTTGTGGGTAATTGAGACGCGTTTAATTTGCTCCATCCGTCCATAAAGTCATAGGGAAATATGCCTTTTCTACAGAGCAATGAAAAGTGATCGTCTGAGATATGACTAAATTCTGATTTTAATATTGGGTAGCTAGGTAAGTATGATGCCAGCTGACTTAAACTATCGGCCATGAACCTAAAACTATCAATAACTCTAAATTCAATCAAATTGTCTGGAATCTGTTTGGTGAAAGAAATGTATTTTTCTTTATTAACAGGTAAAATACTAATTGGGCCATCAAATTCCGCTAAAGCTTTAACTAACATGTGGCCATCGTAGGAGCTCATATTGTGAAACAGGACTGGAATCATATGACTATCTCTAAAATTGAGGTTACAGGATTCATGTGCAGGTCCACGATATTGCCCAGTTAAATGACAGTGATCACGAACCTTCTTTTCTTTTACGGAAAAAGGCTTTTCACAAATATGACAAATAGTAGCTGTTTCGAATAATCTTGTTTGTTCCGCAGACAACACTTCCATAGGCAAATCACATAAAAATACCGTTTCGACGTTTTCAGCAAATAGAACTAATTCTCTTACGAACCATTGCATGCAATCTGCGCCCGAATATGATTTATAAAAGGATAGAGAGTCATCATAGGAACATTTAACATAATATCCAATGCTAAAAGGTACGTGATTTTGCGTTTTGTGCGTAGTTTTAGATGTATCATCTTCTACAGGTACTAACAGACATTCAGTATCAGCATAAATTACGAACGGTACTTTTGTCTTGTGATTAAAATCTTTAAATTGAATCCACTTTTTATCTTCAGTAGGAACTCTTGGAATTGCTCCAGTGTTAAGCTGTTTACAATCCTTTTCATGCTTAATCAGTTTTTCATTGCTATAAAAATAATGTAAACATCGGTTGCAAATATATTTTTTATGTCCATCTTTATTTATTTGTGCGGAAATAAGGCGCGACATATTCTTAATCCAAACATAATGGTATTTTATTGGGCTTAGATCATCCATATCGCTTGTAGCAATATAACTATCTTGCACAAGCAACATATTGACATGTTTGTATTGTTTGTTTTTTGTTAAATAGTAAGGAATCACCATAAAATTTTCTCCGACTTTCTGTAATCGGTAAACATTAATGGATACAGTATTTTGCTTTTCGAAGCGTGGAATTTGTGACAGCGATATTGGAAACTGTATTCCTTCCAGATTAAGAACTGCCTTCGGGTCCGGATACGACGTCGTTCTCTTAGCTATGTCTGATGGAGCGGGGTATAACGCAGAAATGACAGCCCAAGCAAAACACATGTCATCCATATTTTGTACATTAATGCATGCTTCTCGTTTTGCTATTTGTGCAGGTAGCTCAATATAACTTCCAACCCTCAATGGATTAAACTTATTAATAGAAATCATTAGATTAACTATTCTGCTCAACGCCCAGCCAGAATCCTTTTCCTGGAACTCCTCTAGCTCCGTTAGAAGTTGATCTTGAATATTAACTTTAAACCATTCATTTAAATCGGTGTTCTGGAAAATGGGGGCATTTGCAGTATTTAGGTACTTTATTTCTTCCAATATTTTATCTGATTTCGATATCTTGAATTCTCCACATAGTACAGCATTGACCTTGAGCGCCTCATCCTTTTTCAACGCGTTTTGAATACGTCTCTTAAACATAACGGCACAGTCCTCCAAAAACGGCTCAACATCGACATGTTTAAGATTTAATATAACTCCAGTCCTAATTCTTGATTTAAATGCCGACTGAAGATCCTCCCACTTAACGCGATGCTTAGCTGTCTCCTTTTGTGGCACATATCCTCCTCCCATTACTTGCATTCCCTTCAAAAGTTGCCTAAATCCTTTAACTTGAGACATGCAACTAATCAAATGACTTTTTGCTGCAGTAGAATTAACATTTTTCAATGCTATGTTTAAATGTCTAACAGCTGATGTACACTCCTTTAGAACTTTTTTCTGAGAAGTTTGATCAAGTCGCAAATTCGGGTTCTTGAGTTGATTACTAATGCTGCTCACAAGCTCATTAACATGCACCATCTTGCTTATGTTTTTACTGAGAGCTCTTCACGACCGAACACTTTGACGATTCAACAAGAAATGATTGATGCGTTGCGGATCACTTCTATTTATAACCTCGGTGTGCTGCGAATAAAAGGAAAATAGAGTACGTTCAGAAACTAGGGTACGTTCAGTAACTACTTACCAAATACTCGACGCTGATTGGTTAAAAATATCCGGATAGCGAACGCTGATTGGTTAAAAACAGCTGAAAAAGAGAACGCTGATTGGTCAAAATAATTTACAATCTAAAAATAGACTATGTTACCATTCTTAAACAAAACCTAAAATAATGTTAAATACTTGAATCTGATTGGTTAAAAATAATGCTAAATACTCGATTCTGATTGGTTAAAAATAATTTACAATCTAATATTCGTTCTGCTACTAGAGGGCTCTTAACGTAACATAATACATGTGCTTATATATGTCTGAAGAGTATAATGGTCATTTTAGGTATAACACGAGCAACTCAGTGCATTTATTTTAGTATTAGTCAAGCAGTCGAAGAAGTAACAATGTCTCGAAATTGTTTTTGGGGTCGACCATGTGACTGCTCAGAATACAGACCTGATTTGAAGACTATGTGTGAGGTTTGCCAGGAAAATGATGGGTATAGAGTAGGCAGCACTTATAAAGTCGATAGAAAAGGTATAGGATATTACGATTTTGAAACCTACTGCAAGTCTTGTTATTATAAATATAAAGGACAATACGAAGAGGCTTATTTTGAACAATTAAAGAAGCTAGTTATGGAGAATCCTCCCAAGAATGCAGGAAGAAAATTTCTACCAGATGGTTCATCAGTTCCCTATGGTTACAAGAAGCCAAAGGAAGACGAGAAGTAGAAATTATTTGTTGAAATAAATATGTAGAAATTGTTTTTATTTTTGCAAATAAATATTTATAAATATTTTTTTGTTTTAATAATTACCCCACCCCTTTTGGATTTATCAAGCGATTGAAATTATAAAAGAAATGTTTACCGAGAATTGACGTTGAACCTGCATCGTGAAGGAATAACATACATACTGCTTAAGCTGTTTTGACGTTTATTGATTCGCTATTATTGGAACCGACCGGTTGAGCCGACCTGTTAACCGACCTGTTTAAGAAACCGCCCTGTTCGACGAACCGACCTGATCCTGGCGAACCTGGTGATCTTGAACAACCTGATCCTGGCGAACCTGGTGATCTTGAACCTGGTTCGAGTGGTTCGAGTGGTTCGGGTTCGAGTGGTTCGGGTGGTTCCAGTTGTAGTATGTAGGAATAATAAAAGACATTAATATAATCATAATATATATGTATATTTATTTCAACAACTTTACAATGGTGTATAATTTTCATTATTAATAAATATGTTATTCATAATGTGTATTATTTTTAGTCTAGATTTAATGGCGTCAAATACTGGTTGATACTCAGGTTTGGGACTATTGGATCCTTCATCAAATAACATTTTCGGCCAAAACTGTAACTCCGAATTTAATGTAAATATCTTCCTAGTTCCACGTGGAATAAATGCAGTTCCATATTTAGTATCTACAGTTTGATGAATTTCGGTGTTTAACATACGGAGCAATGTTTCGGGAAGTTGAATAGGCATATCATCTAATACTTACAGTATGGCTAGATTCAATCTTCCAATTGTTTACAAGTAACTATTAGGGATTTTGAAAAATGCAATAGCTACTGTGTCTTGCCAACATTAGCATCACCAATTAAAAGTATTGATTGTTGTCTGCCTTTAAATGTTAATTTCTTAACAACATCAGGATCAAAATTTGTAATAGGCTGAACAGGCACAGAAGGAATAAATTCTTGGGATAAAAACGATTCAATATTCTTGCGTTGTTTAACAAATTCCCATAGATTAGTGTCTTTGCATACTTGTAATGCCTGTTGATAATCAGAAGCCAATAAAGCCGCCTTTAGCATTGAATTACCACTATGTGTTTTATTTTCTATATTCTTTAATATGCGCTCAGGTATTTGTCCTATAATCACAGGTTTTCCTAATGCGGTATCATCATCTTTTTGAATATATTCGACTATTGCTTCTAACTTCTTTACAGTCTGTAACGTAACTACCCTAGGTATTAACTTGTTTAGCGCACTTTGTCTAACTGGGTTAGCAAAAGATACAACTGCATGTGTATGATCAAAACCCTCATCACTTAACTCACGTCTGTGGATTAAAAATTTAAAATCTTGATGTGTTTCTAACGGTTCGGTCTCAAAGTCTTCGGTAGGCACTACAAATGTCCAATTGCGAGCTTTACACATAGCAAGTTGGTCAACCATGTTAACGACTGAATGGTTACTAATAACGAACTGTATAGATACAAACAGAGAAGCGAGCGAGGTATTTATATATACTCATAGAGGGCTTCTGGCAACTGTGCTGTGATTGGTCAGAGTCAATTAGATTAAAAGGTTGATAGGAAAATGAATTCCTACACCAACCGTGCAAAGTAGTACCATTTACATAATATTGCACAATATTACGCAATTGTTTCGCATGACGTCATCGAGGCTTCTGACAACTGTCTTGTGATTGGTTGAAGTCATAAGGATTATAATTTACAATATTCAAAGATACGCTTAAGATATGTAAATGAAGCTTATCAACGTCCCGTGACCTTGAGGGGCAACCTTTTATGTCGCGGGACACGGGTCCGGACATCTGTTCTATGACGTCATTCGATGGTTTGTCTCTATCTCTCTCTTTAAGGTGTATCTGTCTACTTCCTCCTTTCGTCCTAGAACCAACTCGTGGTCCTATCAAACTGTAGATATTAAATATGGAACTGCATTTATTCCACGTGGAACTAGGAAGACATTTACATTAAATTCGGAGTTACAGTTTTGGCCGAAAATGTTATTTGATGAAGGATCCAATAGTCCCAAACCTGAGTATCAACCAGTATTTGACGCCATTAAATCTAGACTAAAAATAATACACATTATGAATAACATATTTATTAATAATGAAAATTATACACCATTGTAAAGTTGTTGAAATAAATATACATATATATTATGATTATATTAATGTCTTTTATTATTCCTACATACTACAACTGGAACCACCCGAACCACTCGAACAACTGGAACCACTCGAACCCGAACCACTCGAACCACTCGAACCAGGTTCAAGATCACCAGGTTCGCCAGGATCAGGTTGTTCAAGATCACCAGGTTCGCCAGGATCAGGTCGGTTCGTCGAACAGGGCGGTTTCTTAAACAGGTCGGTTAACAGGTCGGCTCAACCGGTCGGTTCCAATAATAGCGAATCAATAAACGTCAAAACAGCTTTAGCAGTATGTATGTTATTCCTTCACGATGCAGGTTCAACGTCAATTCTCGGTAAACATTTCTTTTATAATTTCAATCGCTTGATAAATCCAAAAGGGGTGGGGTAATTATTAAAACAAAAAAATATTTATAAATATTTATTTGCAAAAATAAAAACAATTTCTACATATTTATTTCAACAAATAATTTCTACTTCTCGTCTTCCTTTGGCTTCTTGTAACCATAGGGAACTGATGAACCATCTGGTAGAAATTTTCTTCCTGCATTCTTGGGAGGATTCTCCATAACTAGCTTCTTTAATTGTTCAAAATAAGCCTCTTCGTATTGTCCTTTATATTTATAATAACAAGACTTGCAGTAGGTTTCAAAATCGTAATATCCTATACCTTTTCTATCGACTTTATAAGTGCTGCCTACTCTATACCCATCATTTTCCTGGCAAACCTCACACATAGTCTTTAAATCAGGTCTGCATTCTGAGCAGTCACATGGTCGACCCCAAAAACAATTTCGAGACATTGTTACTTCTTCGACTGCTTGACTAATACTAAAATAAATGCACTGAGTTGCTCGTGTTATACCTAAAATGACCATTATACTCTTCAGACATATATAAGCACATGTATTATGTTACGTTAAGAGCCCTCTAGTAGCAGAACGAATATTAGATTGTAAATTATTTTTAACCAATCAGAATCGAGTATTTAGCATTATTTTTAACCAATCAGATTCAAGTATTTAACATTATTTTAGGTTTTGTTTAAGAATGGTAACATAGTCTATTTTTAGATTGTAAATTATTTTGACCAATCAGCGTTCTCTTTTTCAGCTGTTTTTAACCAATCAGCGTTCGCTATCCGGATATTTTTAACCAATCAGCGTCGAGTATTTGGTAAGTAGTTACTGAACGTACCCTAGTTTCTGAACGTACTCTATTTTCCTTTTATTCGCAGCACACCGAGGTTATAAATAGAAGTGATCCGCAACGCATCAATCATTTCTTGTTGAATCGTCAAAGTGTTCGGTCGTGAAGAGCTCTCAGTAAAAACATAAGCAAGATGGTGCATGTTAATGAGCTTGTGAGCAGCATTAGTAATCAACTCAAGAACCCGAATTTGCGACTTGATCAAACTTCTCAGAAAAAGTTCTAAAGGAGTGTACATCAGCTGTTAGACATTTAAACATAGCATTGAAAAATGTTAATTCTACTGCAGCAAAAAGTCATTTGATTAGTTGCATGTCTCAAGTTAAAGGATTTAGGCAACTTTTGAAGGGAATGCAAGTAATGGGAGGAGGATATGTGCCACAAAAGGAGACAGCTAAGCATCGCGTTAAGTGGGAGGATCTTCAGTCGGCATTTAAATCAAGAATTAGGACTGGAGTTATATTAAATCTTAAACATGTCGATGTTGAGCCGTTTTTGGAGGACTGTGCCGTTATGTTTAAGAGACGTATTCAAAACGCGTTGAAAAAGGATGAGGCGCTCAAGGTCAATGCTGTACTATGTGGAGAATTCAAGATATCGAAATCAGATAAAATATTGGAAGAAATAAAGTACCTAAATACTGCAAATGCCCCCATTTTCCAGAACACCGACTTAAATGAATGGTTTAAAGTTAATATTCAAGATCAACTTCTAACGGAGCTAGAGGAGTTCCAGGAAAAGGATTCTTGCTGGGCGTTGAGCAGAATAGTTAATCTAATGATTTCTATTAATAAGTTTAATCCATTGAGGGTTGGAAGTTATATTGAGCTACCTGCACAAATAGCAAAACGAGAAGCATGCATTAATGTACAAAATATGGATGACATGTGTTTTGCTTGGGCTGTCATTTCTGCGTTATACCCCGCTCCATCAGACATAGCTAAGAGAACGACGTCGTATCCGGACTCGAAGGCAGTTCTTAATCTGGAAGGAATACAGTTTCCAATATCGCTGTCACAAATTCCACGCTTCGAAAAGCAAAATACTGTATCCATTAATGTTTACCGATTACAGAAAGTCGGAGAAAATTTTATGGTGATTCCTTACTATTTAACAAAAAACAAACAATACAAACATGTCAATATGTTGCTTGTGCAAGATAGTTATATTGCTACAAGCGATATGGATGATCTAAGCCCAATAGAATACCATTATGTTTGGATTAAGAATATGTCGCGCCTTATTTCCGCACAAATAAATAAAGATGGACATAAAAAATATATTTGCGACCGATGTTTACAATATTTTTATAGCAATGAAAAACTGATTAAGCATGAAAAGGATTGTAAACAGCTTAACACTGGAGCAATTCCAAGAGTTCCTACTGAAGATAAAAAGTGGATTCAATTTAAAGATTTTAATCACAAGACAAAAGTACCGTTCGTAATTTATGCTGATACTGAATGTCTGTTAGTACCTGTAGAAGATGATACATCTAAAACTACGCACAAAACGCAACATCACGTACCTTTTAGCATTGGATATTATGTTAAATGTTCCTATGATGACTCTCTATCCTTTTATAAATCATATTCGGGCGCAGATTGCATGCAATGGTTCGTAAGAGAATTACTTCTATTTGCTGAAAACGTCGAAACGGTATTTTTATGTGATTTGCCTATGGAAGTGTTGTCTGCGGAACAAACAAGATTATTCGAAACAGCTACTATTTGTCATATTTGTGAAAAGCCTTTTTCCGTAAAAGAAAAGAAGGTTCGTGATCACTGTCATTTAACTGGGCAATATCGTGGACCTGCACATGAATCCTGTAACCTCAATTTTAGAGATAGTCATATGATTCCAGTCCTGTTTCACAATATGAGCTCCTACGATGGCCACATGTTAGTTAAAGCTTTAGCGGAATTTGATGGCCCAATTAGTATTTTACCTGTTAATAAAAAAAAATACATTTCTTTCACCAAACAGATTCCAGACAATTTGATTGAATTTAGAGTTATTGATAGTTTTAGGTTCATGGCCGATAGTTTAAGTCAGCTGGCATCATACTTACCTAGCTACCCAATATTAAAATCAGAATTTAGTCATATCTCAGACGATCACTTTTCATTGCTCTGTAGAAAAGGCATATTTCCCTATGACTTTATGGACGGATGGAGCAAATTAAACGCGTCTCAATTACCCACAAAGGCCGAGTTTTATAATAGCTTAGAAGATTCTATAGTAAGCAACGAAGATTATGCACATGCGCAGAAGGTATGGGAAACATTCGGTTGTAGGACAATGCTTGATTATTCTGATTTATATCTAAAGACTGATGTTTTACTTCTGGCAGATATTTTTGAGCAGTTCAGAACAACATCGCATAAAACTTACGGTTTAGATCCCGCCTGGTCATATACGTTACCTGGATATGCTTGGCAGTGTACAATGTTTCAATTATATAAATCTAATAATATTAAACTAGAACTCCTAACAGATTTAGAAATGATAATGTTCATTGAAAAAGGCATTCGTGGCGGCTTGAGTCAGTGCTCAAAACGGTATGCTGAGGCTAATAATAAATATATGGATTCATATGACTCATCTAAAGAAGATTCGTATCTCATGTATTTTGATGTTAATAATCAATATGGATGGGCCATGTCACAATTTCTACCTTATGGCAATTTTAGTTGGTTGAATGAGAACGAAATTTCTACTTTAAATATTTGTGATATTCCTGATGATTCCGATAAAGGATACATTCTTGAGGTTGATTTAAGCGTTCCACAAGAACTTCATGATGAGTTTTCTGACCTGCCACCTTGTCCCGAACATCGCGCACCTATTGGAGCAAAAAATGCCAAATTATTAGCATCTTTATATAATAAAAGTGAATACGTCATCCAATATAGAAATCTTAAACAGGTATTAAAATTGGGAGTAAAGCTAATAAATGTTCATAGAGTTCTCGAATTTAGTCAGGCTCCATGGTTAAAGTCATACATAGACCTTAATACTCGATTACGTCAAGCAGCAAGAAACGATTTCGAAAAAAACTTGTTTAAACTTATGAACAACGCTGTCTTTGGGAAGACGATGGAGAATATTCGGAAACACTCTTCAGTAAAACTTATTACCAAATGGGATGATCGCTATGGCGCAGAAGCATTAATTTCGAGACCAGAGTTTAAGTCTTCAGTAATTATAAACGAAAATCTTGCTCTAATAGAACTGGCAAAAGCCGTTGTATATTTTAATAAACCTATTTATGTGGGCATGTCCATTCTGGATCTGGCAAAGACTACAATCTACGACTTTCATTATAATTATATGCGAAAACGATTTTCTAATTGTAGAGTTCTCTATACGGATACCGATAGTCTTATTTACGAAATAAAAAAAGATAATATATATGATGTTATTAAAGATGACTGTACAATGTATTTTGATACAAGTGATTACTCGCATGATAATATTTATGGAATTCCCCAGGTTAATAAAAAGGTACTAGGTATGATGAAAGATGAGAATAATGGCCGGATTATGACACATTTTATTGGGCTTAAATCAAAAATGTATGCAGCTAAACTGTTTTTTACCGAAGAAGAACCAATACAGGAACGGGTTAAACTGGAGGCGGAGAATAAAGAACGAGAAGAAATCGAAAAATGTCTTGCAAGTAAAGGAATCACCAAAAAATTAAAGGAATTAAAAAATCGGTAATCAAAAACAAAATTACCTTTGATGACTATGTAGAGTGTCTGAATAACTACACGGAGAAAATGGTTACACAAATGCTAATTCGCTCAAAAAAGCACGACATCCACACAATTAGGCAGGAGAAAATAGGACTTAGCCCATATGATGATAAGCGAAAAATACTTCATAAATCTGTGGAGACGCTCCCATGGGGACATTATTCAATTATGGATGAGATATAAACTTGTATATAATATCATTATAATTTCTCAGATATAGGGTTAAATTCCACTATAGGGACCTTTGGAGAAACGAAATGGAATACAAGTCAAGTTTCCACCACCGCCGAGCCATGCATCACCGAAGAAGAGGTTCCAGCAGTTGTCATCCGATGAATATTATAACAGTTTAAATAATTTTATTACCATAGCTTGTAGTGTATTACTAACTAAACTTGTATATAAAATTGTTAAAAGTCAATGTACAATGTGGTTTAAATAAATTAATTTAATATATACAATGTGCTTTATTATACCAGACGCTATTAGGACACACACCGGACACCATTAGGACACCAACGTAACACTATTAGGACGGATACCAATCAACTGCCAAACCGCTTCTAAACAACCGGTACAACCTGTTCCTATCAGTCTAGCCTGTTTTATTATTTAATATATAAAAATTATGAGCTATATGAGATTATAATTATAGGGTTTTGCGCTCTGCTCTTAAGCACCAGGCTTAAGCGCGAGAGGATCTTAATGCCTAAGGTTTGACGTTTGACGACAATGATTAATTTACTATAGGGGCACCGTACAAATCGCTAATTGATGTCCCTCAACTTATTTTAAACAGCTGTTGTGTCCTTATGGTTAAAGATGTTTACATACAATATATAATCCTTAGCTCGAGATGATGTATTAAACAAAGTTTCAATTTTAACCATCCTCATCATCATTGGAGATCTGCGTGACAGGTGACATTTGACGGCCGCCATTTTTACTGAACATGTGTAAGACCCTAAGATACATCTCATCCACGTAAGCAGGTTCTAAGTCTCATGGTTTTGACGTATGACGTTTGACATTTGACATTTGATAACCATCATTATTTTAGCGCATGCATAAAATCCTCGCTCATACACGTAACCTAACTTTTCTAAGTCACATGGTTTTGACGTATGACGTTTGACATATGATACAGACCTGTTTAAGAAACCGACCTGTTCAATGTGGTTTAAATAAATTAAATTAATATATACAATGTGTTTTATTATTTAATATTCAAAAATTGTAAGATTAATATAATAATAAGACTCTTCACCCCACGCCTAAGCCCCAGGTCTACACCATAGGCCCGGTTCTTAAGCGCAGGGGGCCCCCACATGTTAGGTTAGACATTTGATAAGTGACATTTGACAGACGCCATTATTTTAACGCATGCGTAGGACCCTTAGTTATGTCTCATCCACGTAAGCAGGTTCTAAGCCACGTGGTTCGCGAAATATGACAGGTGACAGCTGACATTTGACAGGTGACAGGTGCCATTTTTTAGCGCATGCGTAAGACCCTAAGATACAACTCATCCACGTAAGCTAAATTTCCTAAGTCACGTGGTTCGCGAAATATGACAGTTGACAGGTGACATTTGACAGGTGACAGGCGCCATTTTTTTAGCGCTTGCGTAAGACCCTAAGATACAACTCATCCACGTAAGCTAAATTTCCTAAGTCACGTGGTTCGCGAAATATGACAGTTGACAGGTGACATTTGACAGGTGACAGGCGCCATTTTTTAGCGCATGCGTAAGACCCTAAGATACAACTCATCCACGTAAGCTAAATTTCCTAAGTCACGTGGTTCGCGAAATATGACAGTTGACAGGTGACATTTGACAGGTGACAGGCGCCATTTTTTTAGCGCATGCGCGGTACTCTAAAATAAGCCTCGCCCAAGATCACTAATGTATGACGTCAAATTTCGAGATAAACTTTGATCCGGATTGGATGGCGTTGAAACTTCTTACTTACTTATCTACTTAAATTTAAACCTGCTCATGTAAGCTCCTGGTTTTTGACAGTTAAGCCGTTTGAGATACGTGTACTCGGACTTTTTATATTTATTTCAAAATTACTCGAGGTCCCTATAATTTATTTAAAATCTTGATTATTTTGACAACCCGTGTTAACCGAAGTAAAATCTAAATTGGACCATAAAAATACATGGGAAAATGATGGATTTGCCGCCTACTGCTATAGTATCTACTGTAAGTGATTTGTTTCATTAATACAAAATTTATTAATTATTTTCCCCTGAGCTTAGAAGAAAACATTGGTCTATTTCAGTCGGATTATCCAAAAACTTGCCAATCGATATTCGGTTTTCTATAGTTGTTGATACGTCGGTTTTTATAGTCTCTGATTTGGAATTTAAATGGCTAGTATTTCTCAGGTCTTTTTACAGTTGAGACTTGTTGTCATGTTGAAATATTATTAAGGAAACATCGATTTTTCTTAAATTTAATTGTCACAGTTAAATAAACTAACCGTCGGTTTTTTTTTATTTTTGGAATCAGTCTTTATTATTTATTACTTACGCGGTTCGGTATTTTCTTTTGACGCCAAAGGCGATCTTGTTATTTTTTAGGAAGGTTATAACAATAAAGAACAACGGGTATTTATTTGTTGACGGAAAATTTTATATATTTTTCTGAAAGGTTTTTTTGCAGCCAAGTCTCTTATAGTTTTTCTTTCATTGCAAATTTTTTAGATTAATATCCAGTGTTGATATTGTTTAATATAATAATAATAAAAAGTTTAATAAAATAAGAAATAATGGGTACTACGGCAGAAAGGTAATTTAAAATGCTTACAGCAAAGAACGAATCCTTGTATTTAATTGTGCAATCTCTTTATAATCAGTCAAAAAGTTTAAATTCGGAGTCTGAAATAAAAAGGTTTAAAACTATGTTTATGACTTTAGATCACACAATGGATTCTTTATTTTCTGTTCTTGATGAAATAAATACTGTTCAATTTGATATAAAAGAGGACTTTAAACCGGATTATCAAGTTTTATCGACATTAAATGAGCTTGCTTGTCATATTCGAATAACTGCAAAAAGGCTAGAAGACACGGAAGAACTATCTACCACGGCGACTAGTAGAAACCAGGGCTCTATTTCTCAGTTAGAGTGTAGGTTACCGCAATTACCTAAAATTGATTTACCGGAATTTTCAGGGGAAATACGTCAATGGAAAACTTTTCATTCATTATATAAAACCATGATACATGAAAATAGGTCTTTAACAAATCTTGATAAAATTCATTATTTAGTAGGACGTTTACGGGGTCCTGCCTTAAGTGTTTAAAAATAAATATGAAAATAAACGGGCTTTAGCTTACAGTTATTTGCAACAAATTATCAATTTTAAACCTTTTCAGGAAGAATCGGAAAAAAATCTAAATTTATTTTTATAACAGTTTAATGTGGCGGTATTAGCACTTAAAAAATTAAATGTACCTGATTTAGCAGATTTTATTTTATTATACCAGGCCTTGTCAAAATTGGATAATCAAACGGTTCGGGCATTTGAAATGAAAAATAGTGGGTCGGGTATTCCTACTTATGAAGATTTAATTAATTTTGTACAGGGTCATGTAAGAATGTTGCATTTAAACAAACCTTCTATTTCGGGTATAAGTAGAGGGATGGGAAAACGGTCATTTGTGATAAATCAATCTAATGGAAATAATAAATATAATTGCATTTTTTGTAAACAACCGGGACATTATGTGGGCAGATGCGCTAAATTTAAAGCTATTACTCCCATGAAAAGATATGAAGCGGTTGGAGATAACGGGTGGTGTTTTAATTGTTTATCTTCAAACCACGGGGTTAGAAACTGCCCTTCGGAACGGGTATGTACAGTGTGTACCAAAAACACCACATCTTATTACATACCGGGAAAACGGAATTAGGTAAAGAAATAAATTTTAAAAACGAAATTCCTTTAAAAATACAGGGTGAGTCTAATGAAGAGGCATCCACGTCACAAAGTAATGAGGTACTTTTATGTAATAATAATTATAATTCGGCGGTCCTAAAAAATAAACAACATTTTACTACTTTGCTTTCAATAGCGGTTGTATCGATTGTAAATAGTTCGGTTGCGGATAATGAGGCTCGGTTTATTTTAGATTCGGGTAGTCAAGTTAATTGTTAACACTTGATTGTTGTAAAAAACTCAATTTAAAAATTTCAAAATATTTTTCATCGGTTCAAGGATCAGGTGGTAATCCTCAAAGTGTCAACGGCTCTACATATTTAACCGTTGCATCACGTCATGATAAAAATAAAAAATTCTCATTTCAGGCCTTGTTGGTTAACAAAATTACGGATGAATTACCAAAGTATCAAGTCGACATAAGTGGTATTCCGAATTTACAAGACGTTCTACTGGCGGATAATAAATTTGATCAACCGGGTGAAATTCACGGAATTATCGGGGTAGAGATTTTTTCTTCGATTTTAGGTCAAAATCGGATTACGGGCATATCGGGTTCACCCGTAGCGGTGCAAACGGCGTTCGGTTACGTTTTTATGGGTAAAATTCCAATTTTACCATCATTGCCGGTATTATTTACGCTTCAAGAAGAGCATTCACTTGAGCAACTCTTGACTAAATTTTGGGAAATTGAAGAAATTCCTAAAAACGCGCCCTTAATCAAAAATTTAGAGCCAGAAGAAAAAGAATGCGAACAAATTTTCTTAAACACTTACGCTAGAGATGCTACGGGTCGATTTATGGTCGCTTTACCTTTTAAAATGTCACCAGATAGTTTGGGCGATTCATACCATAGTGCGCAGGTCAGATTGTTTTCTTTAGAAAAACGGCTTTCTCAAAATTTAAATTTACGTGTGGAATATAACAAGGTGATGCAAGATTTTATTGATCAGGGGCATATGAGTTTAATTAAAAATGATCACGAAAAAAAATCAGCTTATTATATTGCTCACCATCCGGTTATTAAATCTAGTAGTACGAGTACTCCGGTCAGGGTAGTTCTCGACGCGAGCGCGCCTACGGATAATGACGTTTCGTTAAACAACATTTTATACAGCGGTCCAAAACTTCAAGCTGATTTATTTACTCTGTTGTTAAACTTTCGTTTATTTAAAGTTGCATTGACGGCGGATATCCGTCAAATGTATAGGCAAATAAGGATTATACCCGAGCATTGGCGATATCAACGATTATTATGGCGTTTTGATCCGGTCGAGAAAATTCAGTCGTATGAAATAAAAGTGGTGGCTTTCGGTTTAAAGTCATCCCCCTTTTTGGCTCTACGCACAATAAAACAGCTAATTAACGACGAGCAAGAAACTTATCCTTTAGCGGCGAAATATGCGTCACGCGATTTGTATATGGACGATTATTGTTGTACTATCGATATGGACGATGAAGCTTTGTTGTTATATAATGAATCGGTTAATTTATTTCAAGCGGGAGGTTTTGATTTAACAAAATGGTCTACTAATTCGGATTTACTTTCAAATAAAATACCGGCGGAAAAATTAATCTCAAATCGAGAAAATGTAATATTTAAAACGGATACTAAAGTTTTAGGGATGCAGTGGTGTCCACAATCGGATGTATTAACCTTTAATTTAAAAATTCCGGATAAAAATGTACAAAAAGGTTAATTTTATCGGTGGTTGTCAGATGTTTTGATCCTATTGGGTTGTTGGCACCCTTTATTTTATACTTAAAAATAATTATCAAAGAGCTGTGGTTAACGAAATTAGATTGGGACGAGGAACCACCTATAAATATTAAAATGACTTGGGAAAAAATTCTGTCGGAATGGCAAGAACTTGAAAACTTTAAAGTTCCAAGACACATAGGCGCATCGGCGCGTCAATCGGTTTCCCTTTTTGCATTTTCAGATGCTAGTTTAAACGGATACGGGGCGGTTATATATTTACGTACGGTTATTAATAAAGAAATTAAGGTTCAACTCTTGTGTGCAAAGTCAAAGGTAACCTCTGCTAAAGCCTTGACCGTTCCACGGTTGGAATTATTAGGAGCTCTTTTGCTTTCAAAGTTGGTTAGACACGTGATTGAAACGTATAATGAACGTATTCTTATTTTAAAAATCTTCGCGTTTTCGGATTCATCCACGGTTATAAGTTGGTTGAAAACGCCTTGTCTTAAAGATATTTTTGTAGCGCATCGGGTTGCAAAAATAAAAGAAAATATTCCGAATGTTTTATGGTATCACATTGAAGGGGATCAAAATCCGGCGGACTGTTTATCTCGTGGCCTTACTCCGGCACAATTGATTGCACACCCTATGTGGTTATACGGACCTTACTGGTTAAAACTTACGGAAGATAAATGGCCAGAATTTTTACAAAATGTTAACTCTTGTGAAACCGAAGCGGTCGGGAATGATAATTTAGAGTTTTTTTATAAGTCAAAAGGAAAATGACTTTTTTCACCCACTTTTAGATTTAATAGATCGGGTTTCATCTTGGAGTAAAATTTTACGGATTACGGTTTGGGTCTTACGATTTTTAAAAATGATTCCAAAAAATAATATAATTTTGGCGAGTGATATTTCGAAAGCCGAAATGTGTTTAATTAAATTAGTCCATTTAAAGCATTTCAGCTCTGATGTTAAATGTTTAAACGCGTCAAAGTCGTGTTCCACTAATCTTAAAAAATTGCACCCTTTTTGCAAGATGGTTTGCTTAGGTCGGGGTCGCTTAGCGTATTCAAATTGGACTCCCCTCAGCGACATCCTATAGTCTTACCGGCGAAAGAAACTTTCACAGTAAGGTTGATAGAATTGTATCACATAATTAATCTTCATACGGGAGCTTCTTTATTGGAAACGATTTTGCGTCAAAAATATTGGATTATAGGCGGTCGAAATTTAATTCGGAATGTAGTTCATAAATGTAATACTTGTTTTAGGACAAACCCAAAAAATTTAACACCCCTTATGGGTAATTTACCATCGGTTAGGGTACAAGAAAGTCATGCGTTTTGGCACACGGGAGTAGATTATTTCGGTCCGGTAAATGTTACTTTGGGAAGACGAAAAAACGCGACCATACATAAAGCGTACGTCTGTTTGTTTATATGTATGAGCATAAAGGCTATACATTTAGAGTTGGTTAGTTCTTTATCGACTGATCATTTTTTACAGGGTTTTAAAAGATTTATTTTAAGACGTGGTCCAGTAAAGATCCTTTAATCAGATCGGGGTACAAATTTTGTAGAAAAAGAATTCTTAAAGAGATTAATGAGTTTTTTAATTCTCCCCGTTACACGAAAGCTTTCGAAACAGAACTAGGGCAAGGGGAATAGAGTGGCGGTTTAATACACCTTCTTCACCTCACATGGGAGGGTTGTGGGATAGCAATGTAAAATCAGTAAAAAATCATCTATATAGAGTGGTGGGAGATCAGCTTTTGACTTATGAAGAATATTCAACCGTGTTAATTCAAATTGAAGCTATTTTGAATTCAAGACCGTTGTGCGGCTTGTCTTCGGATCCGATCGCGCCAGAAGCTTTAACTCCTGCACATTTTTTGACTTTAAAACCTTTACAAAGTTTTCCGGCAGAAGAGTTAGATGGTATTCCGCAAAATCGGTTAGACAGATTTCAATTAATTGAAAAAATGGTTCAGGGGTTTTGGAAACGATGGAGTTCGGAGTACTTAACGTCGTTACAAATCCGCCAAAAGTGGAATACCGATAAACCGAATATTAATATAGGATCGGTGGTGGTTCTGAAAACTGACAATGCACCGGCATTGCATTGGCCTTTGGCGATTGTTATTAATGTCCACCCTGGAAAGGATGGCGTTATACGCAATGTTACCATAAAAACTACGAAAGGGGTTTTTACGCGACCGGTTATAAAAATTTGTCCGTTGCCCACCCAGTAATTAAGTATAAAATTTGTACTGTAGTTTTAAGGTTAGTTTAGAAATAGGGGCTTTTATAAAAGAGTTTGGTTTTTATTATTATTTTATTATTCTCGGTAATTTTGTTTTGTTTGCGATTTGGCTGAAAAACATTTTTTCAGGGTCGGGGGTATGTTTAGGCCAAATTGTGATTTTTCTATATTTTAAGTGGCAACCTTGCCTTTTGAGTCGTCAAAATATTCATATCTTTTCGGAAAGAGAGAGATCGCCTTTAACCGTACTACCAGTAACAAGTGTTTAACGGATTTTACACTTTTCGGGCATTTTTAGAAACTGTGACAATTTTCGGTCTCGCGATATACCGACATCCTTTAAATTCCTATTTTTTCCTTCCCTCCTTTAACTTCCAGTGTCGGAAGCTGAGAACGGGACTTTGAAGAATCAACGACTTCAACCGATTGGTAAGTGATTTGTTTCATTGGGAATACAAATTTATTAATTATTTTTCGTGATGAAGAAACACACATTATTAATATATATATATATAGTATAATAATATATATATATATATATATATATATATATATATATATATATATATATATATATATATATATATATATATATATATATATATATATATATATATATATATATATATATATATATATATATATATATATATATATATATATATATATATATATATATATATATATACTCGGTGACAACGAAATCATTCGCCCTTTATTTTGTTAAATGAAAATATATGGCTTTCAAATTTTAGGATGACATATTATATTATAAGATTCCGATTCTGGATAGTATAACATGTGCACTTCGGTTTAACCGGAAACAACATCAACTTTGATTTTATCAATGGAACACTCTGTATATTTTTTAAAATTTATCTAGGATCATCCTGATATAAAATCTAAATTATATCATATACCTATCTCTGCTAGTTTTTGAGAAAATGGCGATTAAGATGTTCAAATTAACATTATGCAGTTTTAGGAAAACAAATAAATAATATAACAATTTATTGTGTTTAATTAAATTTTTTCTAAAGACTCTATGTAGAGTCATAATAAATATATTCCGCCTTTACCGGAAGTGCTGCGAAAATTGACTTTTATAATAATGTAACTTTAAAAATTTATGCAACACCTGTATATTTTTTTAAATTTGGATTTACGGTCATTCCTGATATAAAATCTGTAGATATCCTATACCTATCTTTGTTAGTTTTTGAAAATGGCGATTGAAGATAACAAACGACCGCATATTATGCTGTTATAGTGGAAAACAAATAAATTCTTCCTAAAAACTTTATCTGCGGAGGTCATAATAAAAAACTAATATTAAAATAACAAAACTGCTTTAAAGAGAGAGCTTGAATTATTTTAGGCTTATTAATTTTCTAACATTTATTTGTTTTCACCTATAACTGCATAATGTGCGGTCGGGTCGTTCGGACATCTTCAATCGCCATTTTCTCAAAAACTTATAAAGATAGGTATAGGATATTATACAGATTTTATATCAGGAATGACCCGTAGAATCCAAATTTAAAAAAATATACAGGGTGTTGCATTAAAATTTTTAAAGTTACATTATTATAAAAGTCAATTTTCGCAGCACTTCCGGTAAAGGCGGAAGTAGTTTTATTATGACCTTTACAGATAGAGTCTTTGGAAAAAATTAAATTAAACACAATAAATTGTTATATCATTTATTTGTTCTCCTGTAAAACTGCATAATGTGCGGTAGTTTGAACATCTTTAATCGCCATTTTCAAAAACTAGCAGGTAAAGGGATATAATTTAAATTTTATATCAGGAATGATCCGTAGAATCCAAATTTAAAAAAATATGGGTGTTCCATTAAAAAATCAAAGTTGATGTTGTTTCCGGTTAAACCGGAAGTGATGCACATGTTATACTATCAAAATCGGCATCTTATAATATAATATGTCATCCTAAAATTTAAATGCCATATATTTTCATTCAAAAAATAAAGGGCTGGGTAGTGATTTCGTTGTCACCCGGTATATATATATATATATATATATATATATATATATATATATATATATATATATATATATATATATATTATATATATATATATATATATATATATATATATATATATATATATATATATATATATATATATATATATATATATATATATATATATATATATATATATATATATATATATATATATATATATATATATATATATATATATATAATAATATATAATATACATATATATATAAAAAAACTATATATATATATATAATAATATAAATATATAATATATATAATATATATATATATATAATATGATGTTATGTAATGATCCATATGATATGACAGGTCCATAGATTCGAGTGCATGCATGGGATCTCGGAAACCGTAAGAGATACGAAGTCGGTTAAATTATGGCAAAGTTGCGCATTTAGGTGCCTAACAACATGCCGATTGGAAAGTTTAAAATTTCGAGACTTCCGAGATATCCGGAAAAAAACGAAATTTGCTGATTTCGTTGTTATTTTTTTCTGACGTTACTTAAAGAGATACGAAAAAACAAAAGACACTTCCTCATGGCTACTTCTTAAGCTCTACAAAACAGCGTTGAGAGGTTTTCCGTACGACGTTTCGTTTTCGTTAGACCATCATTAACTTTATTTTTTCAAATACGGACCTGGGTTTATTGTTTATTTTTTTGAACCTCTTATTATCCCAATTCCAAAAATGTATAACACTTAATATTTATTAACAAATATGGAACGCCCCTATAAGAAATGATGTGCGTTCCTTGTCTTACTCACTGTCTCTTATGGAAAATATGTTTATTTAACAGAAAAATATTAATGTTATACATCGTTGTAATGGGATTATAACTCTTTAAAAATGCAATAAACAATTGAGTGTCGCATTTAAAAAATAAAGTTGATGGTGGTTTTAAAGAAAACGAAACGTCGTACGAAAATCCCTCAACGCTGTTTTGAAGCTAACAATGGCCATAAGAAAGTGTCTTTTGTTTTTCCATATCTCTTTAAATAACGTCAGAAAATTAAAAACGAAATCAGCAAATTTCTCGGTTTTTTCGGTTTTCCCGGGAAATACTGAAAATTTTTCACTTTCCCAATCGGTTTGTTGTTAGCACCTAAATGCGCAACTTTTCCATAATTTAACCGACTTCGTATCTCTTACGGTTTCCGAGATATGCATGCACTCGGATTGTGGCACTTGTATATATATATATATATATATATATATATATATATATATATATATATATATATATATATATATATATATATATATATATATATATATATATATATATATATATATATATATATATATTAAAACTGAAAGTAATCCAAAAAAAAGAAAATTTAGAAATGATATGTATACAAAAACGAAAAATACAGAAAACCCAAAACTGATACAAAAATTTAAGCAAATTATACTACAATCTACTCAGTTAATTTCTAGCATATTACGTAACTATTAAATTTAAATAATAATAAGAATAACATATTTAAGAAAAAATTTTAATCAACAAATATACTTAAATCTCTAAATGCTGCCACCTGTTACCAATACCATCTAATTGATACTCTACCATGAGAAAAACTTTAAAAAATCTCCGTAATTTTAATGCAGTGGTTTAACATATATTTTGTTAATATACCATGGGATGTCGCTATCGGAATTGTTACAAAGAAAAAAATTTCCCTTAAATTTTTAATTTAAAAAAACAAAAATAATACTCATAACGGCTGATGTCTTTTATTAAGAAATTTTAAATTTGTGTCGCTATGTTTGTAATATGTGTATACAATAATCGTTCGAGTGATCGTTTAAAAATGTGTGTTTATGTTGAATTTTAACAATGACTACTTATGGAAATCTCTACTAATAAGGTAACTATATTAATTTTTGTAAGGGCACAGCTCTATTGTGTTTTTCTTTGTATTGCAGACGTTCTGATGAAGGCCTCATATTTGAGAGCCGAAAAGTTATTTTTTAAAAAATTTTATTTTATTTAGAAAATTTTGTTTTATCTGCCTTAAACCCAAGAATATAAATATTAAAACAATATACCTAAACAAGGAAAGAAAAAAAACCACTTTTAAAAAATATATATATATATATATATATATATATATATATATATATATATATATATATATATATATATATATATATATATATATATATATTATATATATATATTATTATATTATATTATTATATATATTTATATATATTATATATTATATATATATATATATATATATATATATATATATATATATATATATATATATATATATATTATATAATAATAATATATATATATATTATATATATATATAGTGTGATCACTTAAGTGTGCAACATATGGGATTTTTTTTAAATTGCACAATAAAAATACAAATATTGCCGAAAGTTGATGAGTTCAAAAAAACATATTAGGTGTACTTAGAATCTTGCAAGTCAAACGTATACAGGGGGAGGTCAAAAATTATACAAATTGTACAAGAGTAAATAACTTTTTTTAAGAAAATTCAACAAAATGCTATAAAGAAAAGTTGTTTAGAATTAAAAATTATTTAAATCCAAACACGCCCCCTAAGATTTTTTTGTATTTTTTAATCTTTAAAATGTCTTTTTTATATTTTTAATTTTTAAACACTTTATAATTATTATTCAAAATCAACTTAATTTCGCATAATTGATTTAAGTTCAAGCATATTTGTAACATTAACATGGATTTTTAATTTTTTAGGTTATCACAAACTTCATGTTTGTTGCAACATATTAAACATAAACTTTAAAATTTTACAAAATTTTTTAAATAAAGTAAAATATCAGTAATGATAATATGCATATCAAAAAACTTCATTTAAAGTATTATATATATATATATATATATATATATATATATATATATATATATATATATATATATATATATATATATATATATATATATATATGTGTACTTAAGTGTGCAACATATGGGATTTTTTTTATAAATTGCACAATAAAAATACAAATATTGCCGAAAGTTGATGCATGTTCAAAAATCATATTAGGTGTACTTAGAATGCTTGCAAGTCAAACGGTATACAGGGTAGGTCAAAAATTATACAAATTGTACAAGAGTAAAGTACCCTTATTTAAGAAAATTCAACAAAATGCTATAAAGAAAAGTTGTTTAGAATTAAAAGTTATTCCTAAATACCAAAACACGGCCTCCTAAGATTTTTTTTGTATTTTTTTTAATCTTTAAAATGTCTTTTTTTATATTTACCCTAAACACTCTTATAAATTATTCAAAATCAACTTAATTTCGCATAATTGTATTTAAGTTCAAGCATATTTGTAACATTAACATGGATTTTTAATTTTTTAGGTTATCACAAACTTCATGTTTGTTGCAACATATTAAACATAACTTTAAAATTTTACAAAAATTCTTTTAAATAAAGTAAAATATCAGTAATGATAATATGCATATCAAAAACGTTCATTTAAAGTGCAAAATTTTTATTTTAAATGTTTATTTAACATTTGTACAAATTAATAGACATCATAAAAAAAACCTACTAGAATTATCGCGAGTTAAATAACGAGTTCGGCAGAGCTTCTTTTAAAAAAGTTTTATTTTACAAAAAATGGACTTAAATAACTACAAACTAATTCATTATTTTAAAATTAGAATTAAAACTAAGGTAAACAATTATTACGAACAGCACGGAGCTTTGACACGCAAATAATGTTTCCATTGACTATGCAAAAACTGTATATATAGGTAAAGATGCATAGTCAGCGATAAATGCCTATTCTAGGGATATTACTCCTCCACCCTCAGATTTTTCAACGTCCTCGTTGATGATTTTTTGGAGTGTCTTCACTGAAATGATCTTAAGGTACCTATGTTTCTTCCACTGGTACAAAGCTATACTAATGCTACATATAAAAATGATACAAATGGTTGTTAATGTAAAATAATATGTTTTCTTGTGCGGGACAAGTTTTTCAAAATTTATTGGTTCCAAAAGGTCTTCTTGCATATTTATAGTGCCTAATTTGAAGATTAATAGAAATATTTGTAAGCTGAAGATTATTTGCTTTAGGAAATTTCACAATGGATACATTATTTATAGCTAAGCAGGATTTATGGTGGTTAATTATAATGTCACATTGGCTCTGTATAAGGGAGCAACCTTGTATATTTAATTTTTGAAACTGAAAACAATTTTCATAAATTGTTTCCGTGTTTTTACTGCAAAATAATAATGAGTTTTAATACGTTAAGCTGTGCACTTGGTAGTTATTTTGCACGGTTGCATATTGGCAATTATTTGGTAGGAAACAACTATTTACAAGAGGATCGAAACATAGCCATCTTGAATTAATTTCTTCACACTTTTTATACCATAATTGATTACAATAGTATTTGCTAGGACTAATTAAAATTTTTGAGTCGTTACTAGGTATTGGATATACAAACACACAAACACTTTTTGCAAAAATTAGGATCTTAATTGCAAGAATTGCCATTTCATCTAATATTAAAAGACTGCTTTTACAAATAAGGCTAAGTTCTGAAATGTGTCTAATAGACCAGAGGGTGTTTTTTGGATAATGTAAAATTAAATATTGCCAGAAATGGTTGAATGTAGTCTTTCAACGGGGCTGTTAGACGATGCGTTTCCTGGGGTTGTATAGTGTATTTCTATACCAAAAAGTTGACAAAATTCTTTGAAAACATTATTTTGAAACTCTTTGCCCTGGTCAACCACTATTTTTTGGGGTGTGCTGTGGTGTGAAAAATAGTGTCTTAACTTGCTAAGAATCGTGACTGCGTTTTTATCAGATACATAGTAAGCTTGGGAATATTTTGAAAAAGAGTCGATTATTGTAAGAAATTGACAATTTAAAAATTGAAATAGGTCTAAATGGATGGTTTTAAAGGGTTTTTCTGCAAGCAAGGGGCCTTCGTACGCAATTTTATAGAGATGTCTTTCGTATTTGTTTTGAAGAAAAAGTGCACATTTATTTATGAAAGTTGTAACGTAGTCCCTTAATTTAGGCCAATAATATTTTTGTTTTAAATGATTGTAGGTTTCATTTATGCCGTTATGGTTATTTTTATAATAATTTGCAATTATTTCTTGTTGTTGACGTTAGTAACGTCTGTTAAATAAACTGTAGAAAAAACAAGTTTTGCAAAGGTGTTTAAATTTGAAGAGATTAATCTTTGAAATTCTATTTTTAGTTCTTCGTTTGGTATAAAAATGGTTAAAGTAAGGTCTGGTCTAATTATCTCTTTTATAATGTGTTCTTGCCTATTTTCTTTACAAATTGGAACAAAGTGGTGATTTTTATTAAAAGGTTTGGTATGGTTATGTTTAAAATTTTCACCATAATCTATCACAAGACGGTTTGCGGCATAATTTAGGGGTAGTTCTGAGATTGGTAAGTGTTTTCCTTGGGTGTCATTGTTTGAATGCACGGTTACGTCGGAGTTTTTATCGTTTATCTCAGGATTAGTGGGTGTGTATTCTTGAGATTGTTGGTTTGTCGTACTTTGGGGAGTTTCGTTTTCTACTACGTCATAGAACGTTAAGAACATAATCCATTAAATCGAAGTCGGCGAGATTAGCGACTGTTTCGTCAGCATTAGGGCGTTGGATTCCAAGTCGTGGTTGTCTTTATCGTTGGTCTCGTTGGAGTTAAGTTCATGCGGGATAGGGCGTCAGCTACAAAGTTTTCTTTACCTTTTTTGTATTTGGTCTCGAAATTGTACTCTTCGAGTTGCAATTTCCAACGTATAAGACGCGTATTGGGTTCTTTAAGTTTTGTGAGCCAAATTAAGGGGTTGTGATCTGTTTCGACTGTAAATTTTACGCCATATAGATAACATCGAAAATGTTTAATGGCATTAACAATGGAGAGCAACTCGCGTTCAATCGTAGAATAATTTCTCTCGGCTGAGTTAGGTGTGCGAGAGTAAAATGCAATAGGGTGGTCATATTGAGATAAAACGCTACCTATAGCGATGTTTGAGGCATCAGTGGTTAATGTGAATGGCCTACTGAAATCGGGGTAATAAAGGACAGGCGAGTTACTAAGAATTTCCTTACATTTAAGAAACGCTTCTTAATATTCTTAATTACCAATACATTTCTCACTTCCTTTTCTAAGACATTTTGTTATTGGAAAAGTGATTTTAGAAAATTTTTTGATGAACCTACAATAATATCCTACGAGTCCCAAAGAGGCTTTAATTTATTTTTGAGTTTTTGGCATGGGGTATCTTTGTATAGCTTCAATTTTTGAAGGATTGGGTTCTATTCCCTCGGGGGTGATAATATGACCTAAAAATGCGACTTTTTTTGATAGAAATTCGTATTTTTCTGGCTGAATTTTTAAGTTTACTTCTAAACAAAACAAAATTTGTATAGAAAATCTCTCAAGACTTCGTCCATCATTCTTTGAAAAGTAGCAGGCGCGTTCTTGAGACCAAATGGCATGCGCAGGTATTCATAATGACCGTTGTTTACAGTAAAAGCTGTTTTTTCGATGGAATCTGGGTGCATTTCAATTTGGTGGAATCCTTGGGGTAGATCTAAGGTAGTAAAGAGTAAGTGCATTTACCTAGGCTGTCTAAAATCTCGTCAATTCTTGGAAGGGGGTACTTTTCTTCGATCGCGACGTCATTATTTAGGCGCCTATAATCTATGACCAATCTAAATTTTCGTTTGCCAGACGCATCTGGTTTCTTAGGGACAATCCATACTGAATATGGAGAAATAGAAGGCCGAATTATTTTGTTGTCAAGTAATTTTTTAATTTGAGCTTGTATTTCCTTGTTCATGCTAGGGGGATGTCTATAAGATTTAACGTAAATAGGTCTGTCGTATTTTGTTCTTATAATATGTTTTGTCTGACTAGTAAATGTCAAGTCACAGTCTTCGTGATACATAATGTCTTAATAATTATGACAAAGTGGTAAGATTTTTTTGTTTTTTTAAAGGTGTTTAGTGATCTAGTCTTAACTGGAATTTGGGGTTAAATTTTTCAGGGGTAGTTTTAGGGGGGTCAAGAACTTCGAATTGGTCTTGTGGAATTACTTTTATTCTTTGATGAAAATTTACATTTATGTTAGGGGTTGGATTAGAAATTTTAAAAAAGCCATTTTCAATATTTATAAGAGAGTCCGGAATAATTTGGTCATTAATTTTAAATGAAGGTAAAATAGCTATTCCTTTTTCATAATTTACTGGTATAACTATATAAGTTTTGTTAAAATTTTTAACTGGTTGATTGAAAGGTTTGTTATAAGCAAGACAAAAAGGTATTTTTATATTTTTAAGAGTTAAGGTTTTATCTTTATAATCAATTAATGCATTTAAAATTTTAAGATCTTTTGTTTCAATTAAAGCATCAAAATCGTTGTGCCAATTTAAAACTCTCATTTTAAAGTTTTTGTTTATGCCTAGTTCTTTTAATAAAGGTATTTCTAAATTTTTATTTTTTTTCTTTATACACTTTTTTACAAGCGGTTACTTCAAAGGCTTCATAAAAAATATGATTTAGAAAAAAAATTTGCTATTTTTTTCGTGATAATAGAATCAGATGCGCCGGAGTCAATTAAAACGGTTATTTGTTTTTGTGGTAAGTAAAGGTAGGGTAGCTCGATCTGTTGGGCTATATTATTTAAGTTAATTTTTGATCAGAGGCCGGATTTTGAACATTTTCGGAATTTTCTTAATTGCATTCAAAATTTTATATTGTGTGTGGAAAGTATCTGAGGGTTGACTTAAGTCAGATGATTCATAGGGTTGGCAAATTTCAACATTAGTAAGTTCTTCGGATTTAAAATTTCTTGGACCTGTACTTTGGAAAAAAATGGGGTATCTATTTGGTGATTGTCTTTGTTGTATTCGTGATGGGCCAGCTGTCGAGACTGTTATTGGGACTGTTATAGGTTTGGCTTGCTTGCCAAAAACTTGTACATTTGTCGGGTAATGTCGTGGAACGGGTCGAGGTTGAACAAAAACGGGTTGAGGGTTAAAATATTGTCTATTAAAAGAATTTTGATTAACATTGTTATTATTATTATGATTATCATTTTGCTTTGTATATTGCAGAATAGTAAACTGATTTGTAAAATTAACTTGAAACTCTATCATATTAAAATTAACAACATATGGATAAGCGTCGTTTAAGGTTTCAGGCCGTTGTAGCAATAACATAGTTTTTAATGTTTGCGGTGAATAAGCCGTAAATTTTGGACAGATGTATTTTCTACCTGGTTAATTAAAAGTAATTTTGCGGCATCGTTTGGGACTTCGCAATATATTTTGGAAATTATTCTTTGTATAAATGTTTTTAACGATATCGACAAATTGTAAAATGTTTTCTTCTTTATTAATTTTAAAATATTGCAGTTGTTGTGTTAGAATAGAATAACTAATTGGGTCGCCAAATTTCTTTTTTAATTCAGTTTTTATTAAAGGCCCATCGGTAAGATCGGGCCAAAATAATAAGAAATTTTGAGCATTATCAACTAATTTTGATTTAATTGCGGCTAAAATTACCTTTTTCTGGTCTTCAGATGCCAGAGCTGTGTAATAAAAATAATTATAAAATTCATCCACTACGATTATAAAGCTTTCTAAATGATTTTGATTGCCAGAGAAAGTTGGCAAAAGAGAGGTGAAAAATCTAATATTTTCCATTTTATTATTATCTAAATTTAAATTTTCTACTAAAACAACTAATTCTGCCTCTGCTTCAGGAGTTAAAGTTTTTTTCTAAAATATTAGTTTTAGAGTCGGAGTTTTCCGAACTATCAGATTCACTGTCAGAACTTTCTGCTTTATTTTTGCTATTTAAACTTAAGGCAGCCCTATTTGTTAGTAAAATTTTTCTTAAACGTAAAGAAGCGTCAGACATAAATGGCAATTCAGCAATTACTTACAATATATACAAGGAAGAGTCCATAAAGATATATTGCAGCGGTACAGCACCAATGGATTTTCCAATAGAGGTGTGGCTGAGGTTTTCGGGATGTTTGGAGGCTTCAGTGATGTCTAGAAGATGGTCGATCTACGTTGGGGTCAGGAACTGGGTGGACGAGTCACTAGCAACACGGCAGCCGACTGGTCACCAATTCCTTTAGACTTCGCTGGGTACACAATCTTCTTCTGATTTTTCAGAAAAATCGCACACAGTTTGTAAGTCCGGTTTTTTGAATAGTGGCCACTTTTATTCAACGAAAAGGCCGATAAAGAACAAAATCGCACTATCCAGCGCAGCGCTAGTTAAATAACGAGATCGGCAGAGCTTCTTTTAAAAAAGTTTTATTTTACAAAAAAATGGACTTAAATAACTACAAACTAACTTATTATTTTAAAATTAGAATTAAAACTATGGTGAACAATTATTACAAACAGCACAGAGCTTTGACACGCAAATAATGTTTCCATTGACTATGCAAAAACTGTATATAGGTAAAGATTGCATAGTCAGCGATAAATGCCTATTCTAGAGATATTACTCGCAAATACCCATGAAAAAAAAAACAAATGAGGGTTAAAAGTAAACATTGTGACAGTTAAATGTGAATATTTTTTCTTTCTTGAATAATTTTTCTTTGCCTATTAAGTTTATTTGATTTCAAATGCCTCCTTCAAGACAATTAACGTTAGTCGAGAAGGCCGAAGTAGTTTTAATATATGGAGATAACTACAAATCAGTGCGTGAAGCAGCAGATATTTTTAATGAAAGGCATTCAGAGAAACAAGTTCATTATTTAACTGTAAGCAGAATTTTGTTTATTTAAAACAGACAGGGTCTTTAGACTATAAATACAGTAAAAGTGAACGTACCAAAACTGTATAAACTGAAGAAAGTCAATTAGAAGTACTTCAGGCAGCTGTTGAAAATCCCAGAAGATCCACCCAAGTACTTTCTGCTTATACGGGTATAAAAAAAAAGCTCTGTTAAGAATATTCTTAAGAAAAATAAATATCATGCCTATAAGCCAATATTTATTTCCACGTTTTAAGAAAGAGACTATGGTTTGCGGTATGACTTCTGCATGTGGATACAAGGACAAATAGAAGATCAACGTGATTTCCATAGACACATTCGTTTTGCGAATGAATCCACTTTTACAACAAATAGCGTTGTCTCTTGCCAAAATTGTAGGTGGCGGTCGGACGAAAATCCAAATTTTGTCATTGACAATAAAAACCAGTTTTACCAAAAAACAAACGTGTGGTGCGGTATTATTAACGACAAATTAATAGGACCGTTTTTTTCTCCAAAACCTATCTGATGATACCTATTTCTAGTTTTTGGAAAATGAACTGACGGATTTTTTGGATAATATGAGTTTACAAGAACGACGTCAATTATGATTTGTACATGATGAATGTCCCGCTTATTCTGCTAGAATTGTTTCTGAATGGTTAAATGAGGAATTTGGTGATAAATGGTTAGGACAAAATACTGATCCACGGTGGCCTCCTCGTTTGCCAGATCTGACCCCATTAGATTTTTTTATAGAGATATTTAAAGCAAAAAGTTAATAAAGATCGGCCATTTAATAATGTAGAGGAGCTTGAAAATTCGACACGATTTCATTGCAGGAATATTCCGGCAAGTGTATTGCGATCTACTGTTAAAATAATCAATAAATTTTCTAGATTTGACTTTACATTACCAAGATGATTGCAAAATAAAAACAAATTGGTTTACAAAACCGGTATGGTCTGTTAGATATTTTAATTTTAATTCAAACTGTCCAATTAAGTATAAAATAAGTGTAGTAAGTTCATTGGTTGACAGAGCTGTTAAGTTATCAAGTGGAAATCATAGAACAAACAATTTAAAAAAAGTCAGGAAAATCCTAAAAAACAATAACTATCCAACTAATTTTACCAAACCGATCATTAAAGCACGAATTAATAAAATTTATAATTCTTACAAAGAGTAGAAACACATCTGAAAATAAAAAATATATTTCCCTTCCATATGTCCCAGACATAACACAAAAAATTAAACATGTTCTTAAACCTTATAAAATCCACATTGCAGAAAAACCAAATAACAATTCAAAAATTTATTTACAAAGCTTATACCTACAATTAAAAATGCTAATCAAACAAACTTAATATACAAAATCGACCGCCATGATTGCACAAAAACATATATTGGCCAAACAAGACAATATTTAAAAAACAGAGTTAAAGAACATCAAAAAAGCATAAGATATCCTAACAATAACCATATAGCCCTATCAAAGCATGCACTTGATAACTTACATAATTTTGACTTTAGCAATGTTAATATTTTGGAATTTGAAAGTAACAACAAAAAAAGAAACATTAAAGAAATGATTCACATTAAAAAAACACATAATACCTTAAATTTTAGAACAGACACGGAAAGTCTAAGCTCTATTTACAATAATTTATTATTGCAATAGAAATAATAAAAAAACCCCAGATTTTAAAACCCTGATAAAACAATTCCGTATAATTTAACCCAGGAAATTCCAATAGTAGGTCTCGTAGTTTTTAAAAAGATTAATATTTTTCAGTATTGTATCAACCACCAAACAAAAATGTAGTTAAAATAGAAATGTTACCTAGTGCTTGTAATTCTTACAATATAGTTGGTTTAAGCGTTTATTTTAAAAGTTTTATACATATAAAACTTTTATTAAACTTATTTTGTTAAATAAATTTAATAATAGAAAATACTTTTAGATATTCTGATGATGGTTTAATTCAAAAACCGCAACGTCAATCAAACACCAATTTTTATTTAAAAAAATGACCGAAAAAACCCAAAAAGTAAACAATAAAGTTTAATTATTACAAACGGTCAAGAAAACAAACCAAAATTATAATAATGTTTACTTTTAACATTTTTTTCATGGGTGCCCGCCATTATTTTAGTAGAATTGGTTGTACATTAATTTTTTAATAAACATTTAAAATAAAAATTTTTGTACTTTCAATGAGCGTTTTTAATAGGCATATTATCAATACTAGTGTTTTACCTTATAAAAGAGAATTTTTGCAAAATTTTAAATTTGGATTTAATATCGTTGCAACAAACATAAAATTAGTCATTCCATAAAAAATTTAAAATCTATGTTAATTTTACAAATATGTTTGAATTTAAACAAAGTTAAGTAGTGGGGAAATATACCGCCGAGATCTCCCCACCACTCATTTCGAATCCTTCCCCCACTCCTTTCCCAAGCCCCGACCTTCACCGCCAAAACGTAGCCAGAAGTTTAAAGTTAACTTTTGTCAAAACCACTTATTCGATTTGGACGATTTTTTTTATTGACAAGTTGTCTTTTTCAGAAAGTTAGTATACTACTCTATTTGCATAAAAACTTATTTTTTCATGAATACCGGGTGTAAAAATTATAAAGTTTTTTTTCCATAAAATTTAGAACACCCCGGAGTTTAGCAGTTACAGTATCCAGTTATAATTTAAAGCAAACTCTAGCCTTATCATTTTAAAACGTTTTGTTTTTTATTAACTCTTTAATCTTAGCCACTGCATGAGAAACACAATTTTATAGCATAACATGTTTTTATTCATTTTAATTTTCATTAAAAGCACTAGAGTAGCAGGCTATGGAAAAACAGAAATAAACAGTAATTGTCATCAGGTAACTGAAGCTGTCAAAAAGCAGTTGACAGAAGTGTGTTTTCTGTGTTAGTCCTTAACGTTTTTTTTAATCTTTAATTTTGCTAGTATGCAACGTAAAACACAAAATCTTACTTGCGAAGAATGTGCTAAAGCATTAGTTCTGTTTGAGGAAGGTTGGAATAACCGAAGAATTGGCGTACGATTCATTGTATGTTATACAGCCCTTTCACGGGTCATAGAAAGATACAGAGAGACTGAAAGTCATGCTCACAGACCGGGACGCATATTTGTAAACAGAAGACGCGTCCACCAAAAGACGCAAGCCGAAGTAAAGTGGTATATAGCTGACGAGTCGCGCAAAACAGCTTGGTAAACGGCAGACACGTAAGAGTAGCAAAAATGTGTGAATAAAGCCCATATAGCAGATGAGTGAGATGGATTTTTGCCTTAAGCTTCTGTTATTTACTGAATAAAAGGTCTTAAGGGCTCTTTACTTTTGTATAAATATACAGGAATGTTCCATTAAAATAACACAGTAACATTAATTTGCTTGCTTTTTTGAGATGCCCTGTATAACATTTTCTTGATTTGTAAAAAAAATCTTTTATTAGTATCTTCAATTTAGTAAAAAAATAAGGTTCAAAAAAAAGTTAGAGGGGTGGTTAAAATCTATTTTATTGAGCAATATAAACCTACATTTACTATTGCAAACAGGAATGTATGTGCACAAGCGTCAAAAAAAACCATAATGTCCTACTAAATTGAATATAACATATCACGTACATAATTTCTAAATATAATCTCCTTTATTGCTTAAAATGTATGTGTTATTGCAGACGTAAGTGCATGCGCAATTTTTATTCACTTTTTAAATTTATTAGCGCCTAGTGCAATATATTTTTTATTGCACTCTTGTAATGAATGGGGTGCTTTTTGTTTCTTTTTAATACCGATGTTGGCTGTACTGGTATATTTTTCCCCTATTGCGACATTTAACACCGGAGCTACTTTTTCTGGTAGCCCCCTTATATTTGAAAGCTGTGTAAAAACCAGAGAGAAACGAAATTTTGGAACAAGCATGTTTTTTTATATATTATTTAAATAGGCGTCCACAGCTAGACAAAAATTTTCAAGGTTTTCATCAATGTTTTTCATAATAAAATTGTAGTGCTCCGTCCACTTTTCTTTTACTATCATTGCTATCCTCAACATTTACTCCAGATTTCAATAATTTTGACTCTTCTAAGATGATATCTCTCTTACAGTTTTCTAATCCAACACTTTCATCGTCTTTTTCTTGTAGTTATTTTCTTTGGCATTATTTGGTAATTTACGCATTTTTTTATCTTACATTCAAAGCTAAAACTGTAAAAAAAGCCGACATATCATGCAGACAACTGACGCCTTATCTGAATATAAAAATAAAAATTCCTCTGCTGCACTTTCTCCAGTAAATAGCAGACGTATCAGGAGGACTCTGGCGGACACATCTGCTAAATATTAACATTCTTCGGGCATGCTGAGATTTACCGAAAGGATAACGCGTCTCCTATTTACAAATATGCGACCGGGACAAGGAAGGAGGCGAATAACGACCCCGATTCATGAGCGATTTTTAAGACTTCCAGCCCTAAGATAATGTTTTGTAACAGCCCGTACCCTTCAAAGTCAGTTACGAGATGCCACTGGCCTACAAGTTTGTAAAAAAACTATTCGTAGTCGCTTAAGGGAACATAATTTGAGACCTAGAATTGCTGCTTGAGTCCAGCTTTAACAAGAGATCATCGGAAAGCGAGGCTAAATTTTGCCAGAGAGCACCATAACTGGTTAGAGGCTGAATGGCAGCAGGTATTATTTACTGAGGAGTCTGGTTTTGTTTGTACCATAACGACAGACGAACGCGTGTATATCGACGCCCTATCGAACGGTGATAATAAATAATGGAAGTTGAAAGGTTCATATTGGAGGTTTTAGATCAACATGTAGTGCCATTTGCGCCTATATAGGGCAAGGATTTTCGTTGATGCACGATAATGCCAGGCCTCACTTTGCTCGAGTTGAAACCAATTATCTCGAAAAAGTCGAAATCAATACCATGGCATGGCCAGCTCGAAGCCCGGATTTGAATCCCAAAGAGAACCTCTGGGCTACTGTTGGAAGAAGACTACAAGAGGAACCTAATTAGTTAAACACGTTGCAAGACGTTGGGCGGAGACTGATTCAAATATGGGAAAAAAAGGACCAGAATAATATACGGTCCCTTGTTTTAAGTATGAACCAGTGCTGCCAAAAAGTTATTTGTGACAGAGGCGGAAATACTCGCTACTGAGACTTTCGTTTACCATTTATCTTTGTTTTATTTTTTTTCTATTTTGTTAATACATATATTTCTCCATAAAAATATGTTTTGTTATAAAATTGTGTTTCTTTTGAAGTAGCTAAGATAAAAAAGTAAATTAAAAAACAAAATATAAAAAAAAAGATTAGACTAGAGTTTGCTTTGAATTATAACTTGATTCTGTAACTGCTAAACTTCACAGGGTGTTATAAATTTTATGGAAAAAGCCGGTTATAATTGTTACACCCAGTATTTATAAGAAAATAGGTTTTTATGCCAATAGAGTAGTATACTAAATGTCTGAAAGAGACAACTTGTTTTAAAAAAAAATCGTCCAAATTGAATAAGTGGTTTTGACAAAAATTAATTTTTAACTTTGGGTCACTTTTTGGTGGTGCGTTAATTTATTGGAAAACTGTATATATGGGGCCTTTACTTTAAAACTAAAATTTGACTTTAACAAAGAAATTAATTTTAAATATTTTGGTTTTTTATGATCGATTTTGTCTTTGTCATTATTTAAAATGTAATTTAGGTTATTTATGACAGGTTATTATCAGCTCCAAATTCAATTAGTTATTTTACTTGCGTCATTGGAAGTCAACGTGTTAAACAAGAAGTGTTTTATGTAACAAAAGTAATAGTTCAAAATGTATTTTTTTTACGCTTTTTAGGTCATAACTCGATAAAAAATAATTCGATATTTTCAAATAAGGTGTCAAAAGATTAACAAAAAGATACCTTTAGAATGAGCTATTACAGAATACCCTTGTGTAAATTTTAAAAGTTATTTTGAGTGGTGTGGAAAGTTCAAAACCGAACATGGACGTTTCGCAAGTAGAACAAAGAAAACAAATAATCCACTAAAACAACGTGAGATCAAATTTAAACTTTTCGCGGTTCGAGACAGCGCTTGATACAAGTATCGACACATTGCAAAGCTTTGTCTCACTTCTTTCATACAGTTATAGGGGTTGTCCGTTTCTGTTTGATACATTACACTTTATCCCTATCGTAAAAAACTTTTGAATTTCCCTATTATTAGCAGGATTTGAAGATACAACACATGTTTTTTATGCAGTCAACCGACATAATGCCGTGTTATTTTTTGGTTAGAATATATCCATCATGGTTGCTTTACAATGATTTATTGAAAAGGTGGAAGGAGATGGTAGGAATATTAATACGCATAATGACCTGCTCAGTGGTAGTAAGAGAAGAAGCAGCGCGCACAACAGTACCATGGGTGGAGAGTTCTTACATTTATTAATTTATAATTATTTTTTAAATTAATTGCCCTGGTCTACCACAACATGGCGCTAGTTTTGCTTTGTTTTATTTGTAAAAGTTTATGATTTGCATTCCCTTGCCTGTCACTCAAGTGTCGCTAAAATTTTATTTATTAAAACTATTCTATTTTAAATTTTAATTTATAAATTACATATACTTGTCTGTCACCCAAGTGTCGTTCCCATTCTATTATTTATTAAAAAAAAAACAAAAAAACAACTGTCACTTGTCTGTCACCCAAGTGTTGTTGCTGACTATTAACTACCAAACGAATTTATTTTGTTAATGAAGATTTAGCACCCTGTTGAAACAGACCACGGGACAAAGAATCATATTAGAAGGCATTAGACTGTCGAGAAACCCGCCTGTCCTGTAAGGGCACCGGTGAACAACCAAGACCGCATTCCACCATCTCTCCCTTGTACATTATCAATTATAACTTTATTTATTTATTTAAAATAACCTTAAAAATTATTTAGGAATAAACTTTAAGGAGTTAGTGATATATTAATATATAGCGCTAAGGTCACTGGTTGGGAGGGGTACGCAATATTTCTGCAGACAGCGACACCGACTAAATACTAGATAGATAAAGAAGCGGATAGGGTGGAATGTTTGGGGCTTTTTCAGATAGCAGATAGACTATATTAGGAAAATAAATAATCCAGCTAATCTGCTTGACCTTTTAAACATTTAATGAGAAACAGTGTTGCAAATTTTTAAATAATTTTAAAAAATCAATCAGATTTTTTATTAGAAAATTTGGTATGAAAGGTTTTAGCCAAACCATCCTTTTTTTTGTTAATTGTTGACTTATCTAAATGTATTTCAACCATTTCTTAAAACGTTCGTTTATGTAAATTGTTTCCAGATATTAAGACTTGGGATTCATTAAATTTAAAAACATGACTTGTTTCAGAAGTATGTTGAGCAAGAGCGCCTGTTAGTTTGTTATTTCTGCAGTCACTTTTGTATAACGTTATTTTATCCCTGAGGACTCGTGAAGTTTGGGCAATGTATTTCTTGTCACAATTATCTTTAAGATTGCTGTAGGTGAGGCCTACTGTTTTTGTATATCTAGGAACGATCTTGATGCTGCGTTCATCTTTAAAGACTCCAATAATTTAAGTAATGACATCTTTAATATGTGGTATTGAAAAATAATAAAGAAGTTGGTTTTGTGTAAGAAGTGCACTGATATCCGGTGATTGCAACCGTTGATTTTGTGTTAAAAAGGCACTAATTTTCGGGGCACTAAACCCCTACCACCACCACGCACATCATGACGTAAGGTTGTGTTGTATATGAGTTTTTTTAACAAGGATTCTGGATAAGAATTATCAAGGAGTGTATTAAATATATATTTTTTTTCTTTGGAGGATGGGTGCGATATCTTTTCTACACGTGTTTTTAATGCCATAACTAAGTTGATTTTAATTTTTTCAGTGTGATAAGAGTTGTAATTGATATATCTACCAGAGTTGGTGGGCTTTACATACCAATCCAAAATAACTTTGTTATTGTTGTCTCTTATCACTTTTGTGTCTGCACTTGGGTGACAGACAAGTGTATGTATTTTATAAATTAAAATAAAAACAATTTTTAAAATAGAATTTCATTTAATCAGATTTAATAAATAAATTGTTAGCGCCACTTGGGTGACAGACAAGTCAATGCAAATCATAAACTTTTACAAATAAAACAAAGCAAAACTAGCGCCATGTTGTGATAGCCCAGGGCAATTAAAATAAAAAAGAATTATAAATTAATAAAAGTAGGAACTCTTTACAGATGATACTGTTGCGCGCGCTGCTTCTTCTCTAGCTACCACACAGCGTTATGCGTATTAATATTCCTGCCATCTCCTTCCACCTTTTCAGTAAATCATTATAAAGCAACCATGATGGACATATTCTAACCAAAAAATAACACGACATTATGTCGGTTGACCCTTGTTGACTGCATAAAAAGCATGTGTTGTATCTTGAAATAATGCTAATAATAAGGAAATTCAAAAGTTCTTTAAGATTGCTTTAAAACTAACTCACTTTGCACGTAAGTTATAGATTTAAAAAATTACAAATAATTTTTTTTGTTGTATTCAGTTTCTTATAGTAAAATTATTATCTAACAAACATGTCTCTGTATTGTAACCTTGAAAAAGGAATAAAGTTTTTCCGAAAGCTTGGTGTAGTAGAAAAGAGTTTTTCTTAAGCCCACCTACCATTGATCGATACCCCAATATATGTATATATATATATATATATATATATATATATATATATATATATATATATATATATATATATATATATATATATATAGATATATATATATATATATATATATATATATATATATATATATATATATATATATACAGGTGTGGAAAATCCAAAACCGTCAATCACACAATCAATCAAAACTGATGTTTACATGCCTTAATTCAAGGAGATTTTACAGTATTCTCATAACTTATTACAAAGGGTGTTCAAGAAATAAGATTAAAAATGAAATTTAAAAAATTGCCAAAAATCTTTGTCCTTAAGGGAAACCCCCGAATTTTATAAATTTATCTATATTTTATCTTATATTTGCAAGTTTGTGTAAGGTTGTCCATTACGAAAATTTTTGGATTTGATATATTGCCACTTTAATATTTTTCATGGCGACTCCATAATACTCGGAGCTCACTATAATGGCGTTAAAAAACAATTCCTATATAAATGTCACCGTCATAATCCAACTAAGAGTAAAATATTTTAACCAAATAGCAGTATAACTAAACATCAAATCAGCAATCGCCATATAAAAATATTAAACTATGTAATAATTTACCAAAAACTAAACATTTTCGGAATAGGCATCCTTATACAAACTTGCCCTTATTTTAATGCTAAATAAGATAGGATTAAAAAATTCGGGCTTTACAAAAAAATGTTTTCTAGCTGGTTTTTAATTTTATTTTCAATCTTGTTTTTTAAAAACATAAAATAAGTTATTAAAATATTTTTAAAAATTTATTAAAGTAGGTTCTTTTTAACAATAAATCAAACTCAGATTAAATAACGGCTTTCTCATAGCAAAAATTTATGTACAAAACTTAAATATGTCAAAAACGTTTAGATTTAGGTAGAGGACATGAAGCATGAAATCTTGTGTAGAATCTAAAAATGAAATAATATACAAGGTGTTCGGCATATGAGTAGACATACATAGGGATGAAGTGTAATGTATCAAACAGAAACGGACACCCCTTTAACTGTGTAAAAGAAGTGAGTCAAAGTTTTGCAATGTGTCGATACTTGTATCAAGCGCTGTCTCGAACAGCGAAGACAGCGATTCGAGGCATACGACAACCTTTGTCGAGCGTACGCTATTTAAGCTTTTTTGGCGCGTATGTCCTAGTTTAAATTCGATCTCACTCTGTTTTAGTGGTTTATTTGCTTCCTTTGTTCTACTTGCAAAACGTCCATGTTCGGTTTTGAACTTTCCATATATATATATATATATATATATATATATATATATATATATATATATATATATATATATATATATATATATATATATATATATATATATATATATATATATATATATATATATATATATATATATATATATATATATATATATATATATATATATATATATATATATATATATATATATATATATATATATATATATATATATATATATATATATATATATATATATATATATATATATATATATATATATATATTTAAAAATATATATATATATATATATATATATATATATATATATATATATATATATATATATATATATATATATATATATATATATAAAGGGTGTTACTAAATGGTATGTCATAATTTGAAGGAGGCATTCCTGGATCGATTATAAGTCGAAAAGTTCATATAAACGTGGGCCCAAAAATGCTTAGTTATTAAGATACAGGGTGTTAAAGTTTTATTTTATTTTCATTTTTTAATATATTTTTCAAAGACGGTTTGAGATATTGAACTGAATTTGGCACAGGATATTATGGCAAAAAAACACACTTTTCAGATGTTCATTTAATTTTTTTTTGCAACCAGTGGCGTAGCTATGAGAATTTTCAAAACAATTTTACAAAAAATACTACGCCATTGACTTGGGAAAAAATATGATTTTATAATAATTATCAATCAATTATAAACAAAAATCCCTCTTTCATTTTTGTCGTAAAACTTACCGTTTGGGAGAAATCTTTAAATTTAAAAAAATGTCTTATGTACCCAAATTGCATCTTGAAAAATTATTATTGAAATAAATCAAGTTAGCTTTGCTCGTTGCCAGGATTGTTGTTTTGTTGTTGTAAACTTTTGACACTGACGTTAATTATCATTCTTGATTGTGTTAAACTTTTATTTTCAATTTTAAATACATTTTTCAAATATTTATTTTTAAGCTAGAACAAAGAATCTCTTAAAATCTCCCATACCGTCTTGTAGCGGATGTTTAATGCCATACCTATTTTTCGCGTACTTGTGGTTGGATCCTCTTCGACTGCATGCAGGACAGCCTCCTCCACTGCCGGTGTTCTAACTGTACGGGGCCTTCCCTCGGAAATATTAGCTTTAAAACTGCCAGATTCAGTCAGACGACGATGAATGTTTATAAATGTTCGTCTATCTGGGAGAGCGCGATTAGGATACCTTTCTTGATACAAACGCCGCGCCTCCACAGCATTACCATTAGCTAGACCATAAAGGAAATGCATTTGTGTCATTACCAAATTAGAATAATTTACCATTTTTTTAACTAGCAAAATGCACGTTTTAAGATCGAAGGAGAAATAAATACAAACTGTCAAGAATGATAATTAACGTCAGTGTCATAATGTTTACAACAACAAAACAACAATCGCTGGCAACGAGCAAAGCTAACTTGATTTATTTCAATAATAATTTTTCAAGATGCAATTTGGGTACATAAGACTTTTTTTTAATTAACGATTTCTCCCAAACGGAAAAGTTTTAAACGGAAAAAATGAAAGAGGGATTTTTGTTTATAATTGATTGATAATTATTATAAACCATAATTTTTTGCCCAAGTCAATGGCGTAGTATTTTTTTTGTAAAATTGTTTTGAAAATTCGTCATAGCTACGCCACTGGTTGCAAAAAAAATTAAATGAACATCTGAAAAGTGTGTTTTTATGCCATAATATCCTGTGCCAAAATTCAGTTCAATATCTCAAACCGTCTTTGAAAAATGTATTAAAAAGTGAAAATAAAATAAAACTTTAACACCCTGTATCTTAATAAATAAGCATTTTAGGGCCCACGTTTATATAAACTTTTCGACTTAAAATCGATCCAGGAATGCCTCCTTCAAATTATGACATACCATTAAGTAACACCCTGTATATATATATATATATATATATATATATATATATATATATATATATATATATATATATATATATATATATATATATATATATATATATATATATATATATATATATATATATATATATATATATATATATATATATATATATATATATATATATATATATATTATATATATATATATATATATATATATATATATTGCATATATATATATATATATATATATATATATATATATATATATATTTATATATATATATATAAACATATATATATATATATATATATATATATATTACCGGGTGTTTCAAATTCGACTCTCACCATTGGGATCTTGGCAACTATAGGAGATACGAAGATGGTTAATTGGGGCAAAGTTGGGCATTTATGTGACCAACAATATTCCGTTTAGAAAGTTTGAAAATTCCGAGTAATTCCGGAGATATCCGGAAAAAAACGAAATTTTAGAAAATCGTTTTATTTTTTTCCTGGGTTTCTTTTTCAACGAATTCCAAAATAAATAATACATTTGCATTGTCACTTTTTCCGCTCTATCGAATGGTGTTCATAGTTTTGCAACTCGACGTTTCGTTTTTCCGTAACCATCATCAACTTTTTTTTCTTATGGACGCCATATGGGAATTCCACAAATTTGAATGGCCCTTTTTCAACGATGTATCATAAGTTACCCTTGTTGCCCGGAAAATCTGAAAAATTAACTAGAATATTTTTATAACGTAGTTGGCTTTGATTTCTCAAATCGGTGACGTGTAAATGACATTCTGTGTTTACTGTCAGTTGTGGTGTCGTTAAAAATGGAATTCACCAATGAAGAAAAACGAGATATGGTAAAACTTTATTACAAGAATGATAGGAACAGTGTGAAAACATCGGAAGTGTATCTTAACTCGTATCCCGAGAGACGACAACCTCATCGAAATTTATTCAAATTATTGGATAGAAACTTCGTTGAGTATGGTTCGTTTGAAAGCCTCTAGACAACAAAATGACAACCGAATGGTTTAAATAACAGAAAATTACTAAAAACTGGAACTAAAAAATCAAATTTTAAAAGTCCCGTCTTTTTCTAAACAAATCGCCACTCTTCTCTGTATTTATTAACTCGCGATTTATTTCTCTCCTTTTAATCTTAAACTCCTTAACGATGTTGAGTTGAATTTCCCTCGATTTTTTGGTATTCGCCTTGAAAAAGGGTTTTTCAACGTCCCCCAAAAAAAGTATGAGGACTTGAGATCTGGAATAGGGGCTATCTTCCCGGCCCATTTTTCCCCAACCCACCTGTCACCAAACCTTTGGGAAAAGATAATCAGATTTTTTCTTGGTTTGTTGGAGCACCATCTTTGGAAACCCAAATACTGTTGGTTTGTAATGGTAAATCGTCCAAATAGTCTTCAAAAGTTGCGTAAAACTGATAATACATTTCAGCGTTAAAATTTCGTTAAAAAAATGAGGCCCCAAAAATTATATTTTTATAAATGCCTGCCCAGACATTAAGACTGAATCGCACTTGGGGTCGTAATTTGAAATTTCCGGGGATTGTTTTGCTCCAAATGTGTTCATTGTTTCGTTAAATATTCCCCTTTGGGTGAAAGTGCCCCTTTCTGCCCAAAATCATTTTCTAGAAAAGCTGGAAAATGGGGTCGCCTTTTAAATCACAAAATTGTAATCGCCTTTCAGAATCACCGGGGTCTTTTTTGCGATATGTGGATTTTGTAGCATTTGAAACCACTTTTCCTGATCCCCCAGCAGACGGGGCGAAGAAACATCCAAATCAGTGTGTATCTGGGTTGGTTTCCCGGGATTCGTATTTATCTACAAAATATATATTGTTTTTCATAAACGGTTTGATTTTTTTTTACAGTTGACCCAAAGTAACTAATTCCAAAATTAAACCCAAGTCATAAAGTCGACGCATGCCCGGTATGTATTTGAAAATTGCCGCGTTTCAACTTTTTTTCCGAATAGATAATCATTGGTACTTTGCGTCCTAAAACGAATCTTAACATTAATTTTGCCTCATTTACGATTTTTCTTTACTTTCCCATCCATTCCTCCCCATATTTTTTCGGGGCCAAAACAAACCATACCAGCAGGTTTCACCCAATAATTTAAAAAAAAGTTCGATGCGGTTTCGTCTCTCGGGATACGAGTTTCACTTCCGATTTTTTAACCTTTCCCATCATTTTTGTAAAAAAGTTTTACCAATCTCTTTTTTCTTCATTGGTGAATTCCATTTTCGACACCACAACTGACAGAAAAACCAAATGTCAACACGTCCCATTTGAAAATAAAAGCCAACTCGTTAAAAAATATTTATTTAATTTTTTGATTTTCCGGGGAAAATAACATATCTCGTTAAAAATGTGAAAAAAAGGGCCATTCAAATTTTGGAACCCCATATGGCGTCCATAAAAAAAAAAAGTTGATGATTTACGGAAAACGAAAGTCAGTTGAAAAACATAAACCATTCGATAACGGAAAAGTGACGATGCAAATGTATTATTTATTTTAATTGTTGAAAAAGAAACCCGGAAAAAAAATAAAACGATTTTCCAAAATTTCGTTTTTTTCCGGATATCCCCGGAATTATAATTTTCAAACTTTCAAACGGTTATTGTTGGTCACAAAAACCCCAACTTTAATTTAACCTCTTGGTATTCCTATTTTTCCCGAGACCCCAATTTAAGTCAATTTTAAAAAAAGTATATAAAATTTAAAAGTTTGCCCAGGGGGTTTAAATAAGAGATGAAATGGTTAAATTATGGCTGCGCATTTGGTCCTAAAAAATGCCGTTTAAAAGTTAAAATTCAGTTTTTTCCAGAAATGGAAAAATAAATTTGGGATTTTTTTTTCATTTTTTGGACGTTTTTTAAAAGAAAGGGGGAAAAAAAAAACATTTTATTTTCCCACGCTTAAAAACGGGTTGGGAAATTTTCGACGCCTTTGTTTTTTTAAAAAATCAACTTTTTTTTTTTAAATCGACCTAATTTTTTTGATTTTTTGAAGCAGTTTAATCCCAAATTTCAATGATGTTCACTTAATATTTTCGTTAAATAAACATTTTTCCATAAGAGACAATGATTAGACAAGGGAACCCCATCATTTCTTTAGGGGCGTTTCATATTTGTTTAAATATTAATGTTATACATTTTTTTAATGGGATAATAAGGGGGTTTAAAAAAAAAAATAAAAACCCGGTCCTTTTAAAAAAAAAAATTGAGATGGTTTAACGAAAACAAACGTCTCGGAAAATCTCTCAACGGTTTTTTAGGTTAAAAGGGCCAAAAAATGTCTTTTTTTTTCCTTTTCTTCAAATAACGTCAAAAAAAAAAAAAAACGAAATTTCGGTTTTTCCCAGATATCTCCGGAAAGGGAAATTTTTCAACTTTTAAAGTGGACATGGTTAATTACCAAATACACAACTTTTCCATAATTTAACCCACTTTTTATCTCTTACGTTTGAGATCACCCTGCATCACGAATTTTGGCAAAAAAAAAAAAAAAAAAAAAATTTTTTTTTTTTTTTTTATATATATATATATATATATATATATATATATATATATATATATATATATATATATATATATATATATATTTTATATATATATATATATATATATATATATATATATATATATATATATATATATATACAAGGCTTATATTTTAAAATAGCCAACCAAAAAAACTTTTTTAAAATATTTTCAAGAAAAAAACCTTTAATTACCTAATATTCACAATGGGACACATTTACAGAAGGGTATTTTGTAATAGCTCATTTTAAAGGTCTCTTTTCGTTAATCTTTTGACACCTTATTTGAAAATATTGAATTATTTTTCACCGAGTTATGACATAAAAAGCGCAAAAAAAAATTTTGAACTATTACTTTTGTTACATAAAACTTGTTGTTTAACACGTTGACTTTCGATGACGCAAGTAAAAGAAACTAACTGAAAAAAAAAATATTATCAATCAACACAACACTAAGGAATTTGTTTTCTTAATTTAATCTGCTATCGACAGTGAACGTATTAAAGAAGGAACAAATTCCTAGCATTTTTTCTGTAATTGAAAAAATTCCGACATAAACAAGTGAGAAAAAACCTTTGCAAAAGATCTTTTTAACTGTAATTAAAAAAAAAAATATTATAAGTATTGGTTTTGTTGTGTACTCACCATCAAATTTCGACAATTGTTTATTCGTTACAAAAAAGAATTAAAATAATCTTTATGTATAGTGAAGACAACGCTATGCACGCAAAACTGCGTTTTTAATCAGATAGAAATATTTATTCTAGTGACGGAACAGGTTTCTTTTTAAATGGATTTATCAATAAACTTATGTGTAGATACTAGGACAATACCAGTCCACATGTTTTTCGGAAAAAGCACAACCAATATCCTTAAAAAATTAACGTATGGACCGGAATTCTCGTAAATAAAATTATTGGTCCTAAGTTCATGGAAAAAATTGTACGTGGGAAGTTGTATTTGGATTTTTTAGAACATGTGATAAATCCCCTAATAACTAATGGAAATTTGTTGCTGGACAAAGAAACCCTATTTTTTCAACAGGACGGGCCTTTACATTATGCTTTGCCTGTACGAAATTGGCTTAATGAGACATTTCCAGTAAAAATGGATCGAAAGAAGGGGCGGTATAGAATGACCCGCGAGATTACCCGACCTAACGCCTCTTGATCTTTTTTTATTGATTTGCTAATTATTTATAAAAAGTGACAAAAAAGGTAAAAATGCAACAAGATTGTACTGTTAACGGTTTCCTGATCCTGATGAACTGCCCTATTAATACTACCTTTGGCTTATTTAGTAATAAAAAAATAAAAAGAATAAAAATAATTTAAATGAAAATGAAGATTTTTTTGTAAGCAAAGAAGCCGATATCAACATAAGACTGCACTGTTTCGGTCGGCAAAAAAAAACGTTGATTTAGGCTCTTTAAATGTCAAGTTTAACATAACCTCGTTACACATGACTATCAAAATAGCTTAATTATTTGTACTAGTTTTTAAATAATTACAACATTAATCTATTCTTTTTTCATTAGCTTATTCTCCGTAATAATTTCGAATCCATAAATTTAGGAATCTTTAAAAGGAAATTTTATACCCATGACTAGGCTAAATATAATGAACTCTTAGTTAAAATATGTGCTTTATAAGAACGTGAAACAAATTTTCTAAATGGACGATTTGATAAAAACTAGTTAGCAAGTTAATTTTATAGTTGTGACTTATGTAATGCTGCATGCTTGCAACAAGACGGAACAGTTAAAACTAACTTGACCTTTTAAAAATTACGTTAAATATCGTATAAAACTGGCTGGTGCCTACAACCAGAAGATAATACGCTAATAAAATGTTTTTATTACATGTAGTCCATAAAATTAAAATAGCAAATGCCGCTTGGCTTTTTATTAATTTGGTAAATTGTCTTAGTCAAAGGGGACCCTTTAAACAATTTGGCGTTAACAATATAATTTTTGACAAATTATTCTACAATACATTTGCTTTTTAAACCTTAAAAAACAAGAAAATCAAACGCCTGCTATTTTAATTTCATTGTTAGTACTAAATCTAAAGCTGCTAAATGAATGTTGGGTTTAATTTAAACTATACTTTTTTATATTTTGCCTTTTGCGCAATAAAAAAAAAAAAAAAAGAAAAAGGCAAGATGAAAACCTAAATTGACCAAAAACATTAGCACTAATTCCTTACCTTCTATTTAAAGAATTCGACTTCGACATTCTGCTGAATTTTATCTTGAATGGCGCCAGTTTGTGGCTGTTTTTAGGTCGATGAATAATAAAAATGGGGGCTCATCGTAACCAAAGCTGAAATATATATAATACATTTAATTTTTTTGGTGAAACAACAAGAAAAATATGGCAATAGTAAATCTCTCTTTATAAAACCTATATTTTCTTTATTATTTTTAAATATATTATTTTGCCTTAGTCAAATAAGTTTTTGCAACCTTCTATAAAAGAATACCTCTAATATAAGTGCCTGCTAATATAAGTGTATATTATTCAGTCGGTTTTTAAAAACCGTCCTACAAGGTTAATAAAAAGTACTGCAACCTTTAAGTTTTTTGGGTATGCGGAATTAAACAGTGATATCAGCACTATTGCCATATTTCTTGGTTTTGCGCTACAGGTAATGTTTTTGTTATCATAAATCGAATATCCTATTTATTTTTATTGCATTTAATTGGAATTGAAGGAGTTAGACAATGTCATGGTTTTAATAACACAATCTTGGACTTTCGTCTCGTTTTCGGACTCGTGTCTTTACTTAGGCGAAAACCAACTGGTATGATGTTATTTTCTTTGGCTTCTCATAAAAATTTAATGTAGTCATCTTCTTTTGTTAGGTAAAGCCAAGTCTTCTCGTAGCCTTTGAATAGTTTTGTGATACCAGGTTCGCCTATGGCTTGCAACAGACAGTATTATGGTATCAATAAGGCTAAAATCTTGGACTTCTATTGTCTGTCCAACATTTTAGTATTATTGTTAAACTATTGTTTTTTAGATTTTAATATCATTTTTATTTTAACGATATTATAACAGTTTAACGTGTAGCGCAGAACTTGGTGTTGATATTATTATGTAACTGCATATGCGCATAAGATACTTAATTTTGTAGTCGCATTTTTAGCTATTTTAAATATATTTAAACGTTTTGGTACTTTTTTCTGAAAATAAAATGTTGCAACTAGTAAAGATAGAATTTTAAAAATTTGGGATCTTATTAAACTTGGCCTGCCCAATTAAATGCAATACAAGTAACTAGAAAATTATATTTAAGAAAACACAACATTGCCGATATCACTGTTCAATGTATCAAAAAAAAAACAGTTACCAAATTTTGTCACCGTAGCTTTAGCAATTTTAAAAATAATTAAGCATTACAATAATTTTCACTGAAAATGCCATGTTCAGATATCTCTGCAACTAGTACAAAAAAAATGATAAGTTGAGATCTTAATAAATTTTACGTCCAATTCAATGCAATACAAAACAAATAGACATTCCATTTAAGACAATATTACTTTACCTGTAGAGCAAAACCGGAAGATCTGGAAACAGTGCCTTTATCATTGTTTAGTTCCACATACCCAAAAACCTACAGATACCAAATTTCGTAACTGCGGTTTTAAAGATATTTAAAAGTTGCAGTACTTTTTACTAACTATTGCTCAAATTCAATAATAGTATCATTCCCCTTCTTTTCTTGAAGTAAAAAAAAAATACATTTAAATTTTAAGTTATTTATGTTTTTAACCAATACATGTTCCATGTATGCTCGCTCTTAATTTTAGACCATGCGAAGTTATACGTGTGATACTCTTCTGACCTCTTTTAAGTTGCTCCAGCGTTTTGCCAGTAGAAATTTGGTCACTTATCAAAGCCTTTTTTTATTTTTCTGTATAAGATGCAATAAAATTTTACTTTCTAACGATAAGGTAAGCCTTTGTTTTAAAAAATTTTTGGTGGTCATTACTTGACTAATTTAATGGTGTTTATGTTATTACCTTAAAACTAAGAGCTTCCATTGGAGAACAAACATTGACTTTTGTTTTGTAGTAAAGTCACAAACAAAACATTTAAATTAAAAACAAAATGGTACCTTATAGCAGTTTTCGCTTTACTAATTTGTTATTATTAGTATTTTTTATTTTCTATGTTTAATATATTGTTACAATAGTATTAGTCCATCTAACTATTTTATCATAAGAAGGTTTAGTATTTGTTTGATATAAGGAACTGTAATATATTTATATCAAAAGTGAGGTAAAGTTCTTTGGCTAAAAACTAGAATACAAATATTTTTGTTTTTATTTTAATGTATTGCCATCTTAAGGCTGTAGTAAAAGACTTTTTTTATTATTAAATTAAATTGGATAACTTACATAGTAATATACCGTTGTTAATATTATTATGATTTATTAAAAATTAATTATTAATCAGATTGTAGTAAAGTATACTTCAATTTTAACTGTCTGCCTTTTTGTTTACTGCAATTTTACTACTTTGTATAAATACCATTTCTAGTAATTCTTTTTTGTGTGTTTGTTTCAGTTTTAAAATTTTTGTGTTTTCGAAATCAAAAGTAAGTTTTTTTTGTGGAATTATTTGTAAGTGCAATTTTGTTGCGTTTTTCATATTTATGAAAGGTCAGTATATTTTTTAAGTATTGGCATGTTTGTCCTATGTACACACCATCACAGTCTTTGCAAGGCATTTCATATATAATATAACTTTTAGTTTTTTAAATTTTGCTTTTTAATTTAGAGATTTTTTTTGTAAATTCTGGCTCCTATGTCACATTGCAATGTTTTGTTTTTAAAAAATCTTATTAATATGTTTGGAAAGTTTGTTTGGATTAGTTTTGGTCAGTGTAAGTAGTAGTGAATGTAAGGTAAAAAAAATTTTGTCTTTTTCTTTTGGTTTTTGGTGTTTATTTGAAATATAAAATGTATGCATTCTTTTCCTAAAGATTGATTTTATTAATTTATTGGGATAGTTGTTAAGTCTAAAAGCACTTTTTGCTTAGTAATTGCTTTTGTTCTATACTGCAGGTCATTTAAATTTATTGCTTTATCTGTGAGGTCAATTATAACTTTTTTTTTGAGAAAATGGGTGTTGAGAATTAAAGTTAAGGTATCTCAATGACTATAACAGGAGCAATTAAAACAACCCCAATAGCAGCCATAGAGTGTCTCTTAGACCTTTCACCACTTAACCTCATAGTGATGGAAGAAGCAAAAATGAGCTATTTCTGACTGCAACAAAAACCAACTGGTGTCTAGGCTAGTTTGGGACACAACAACATAAAAAGTCAGGTTGGCGGCAACATCCTGGGCGAGAGAACAGACCAGATGTTTCCCCAATACTCATTTAACAAAAACTTCGAGGTAAATATTCCAGATCGAAGTGAGTGGCAGCAACCCGATCTTCCCAGCACGATTGGAGACATCATCTGGTATACGGATGGTTCCAAAACCGAGCAGGGAACTGGAGCGGGCGTGTACAGTGAAATGCGGAATTCACAATTCTCCATTCCACTAGGAACACGCAGTTCTGTATTTTAAGCGAAAATATATGCTTTAAGGGGATCTGCATAATAACAGACAGCCAAGCGTCACTAGTAAACCCCAAGGTAACGTCAAAGCTGACATGGGAATGCCAAAAAGAACTGGAAGTCTTGGGAGAACGCACCAGAGTAACTCTCTTGTGGGTACCAGGACATTCGGGAATAGAAGGCAACGAAAAAGCGGATGAGCTAGCGAGACAGCGATCATCCACACCATACTTTGGACCAGAACCTGCCCTTGGAGGGACCAAAACCACAGCACGAGGGCAAACCAGGGAATGCATCCGAAACAAACACGAGGAATACTGGGGAAACCTCAGTAGAATTAAACATGGAAAAAGCTTCATAAGGGGCCCATCCAAATAAACGAAGGAAGAACTACTCAGACAAAGTAGGAAAATACTTCGCATAACGGTAGGGTTGCTAACAAGGCACTAAGAGGACACCTACGCAAGATAGGCTCATACATTGGGGACCCAAGTTGCAAAATGTGCGACGAGGGGGAAGAAACAGCCTACCATATCCTGTGCGAATGTGAAGCATTGAATCACAAAAGACAGGCATTATTTGGGCAACCGAAAATGAGGCCACAGGAATATATCAACCAACCAGTCTTGGGGTTATACAGACTTGTGGAAGGAACGAGACTAATGGGAGGATTGGTATAAAGTATAATGGGAGATTAGGCACAACAAGCCCAAGACGCTGCGCTGCCTCCGGTAGTGAATCAAGACAGCTCCCAGGGAAGAAGAAGAATCTTAATGAACACGTGTCTTTTCTGTACCATTACGTTTTAACTGAGGCGTTTTTGTTGTGTAGTATTGGTGTAAGGTGTAAAAAACAAGTTTTTGGACTCTCAATTTCTTTTTCTTTTAATATAATGTTTTCTTCCCGATCTTTCATTACAAGTTGAGTAATATCACCTAAAATAGATTATTGCTCATTGCGCATCCGTCAATTCGTTTCTAGAAGAGCTCATTATAAAGAAAATATGTAGAGTTAAGTGTAGTTTAAATAGCCTCTAGGAATTCGTTTATTGGTATTTATTTATTTTATTTATTTTATTATGGTATGTCTATAAGAAAGAGGTAAATTTTGTTTCATCTTTTGCTTACTTTATGGGGATTTTTATATATAGTGATACGATATTAAGAAAAATAAGCAGATGATTTTCAAGTAAAAAAATTAATTAAATTTTTTTCTTTAAAACGCCAAAAAAAATGTAATACGCGTTTTTGATTCACTACGTTGTTTAGGATTTTTTTAGAACATTGGATAATTTTTCGTATGAAGATTGGATGCATAAAACAATGGGTTTTAGTGAAAGTTCTGGTATGTAGAGCTTTGGGAATCTGTAAATTCTTGGTAGTAGGGCATTATATACTTGGGTTTTTTACCTGTATTTGGCAAAATATGGTTTTGTTTTCCCACCGATGATCATTGTTGACCTTTGGAAATATATATTTGTGGGGTCGTTTTGTATTTTTTTTTATAAATTTTTCTATCTTGTAGAAGATCGTTCATTTTTTTGTCATAGTCGGTTTATTGCATTAATACTGTTTTATTGGATTTAACTGATTTAAAATTTTAAAGTTTGGATAGTTCTTTATTTATATAGTTTTTGTGGTTAATTATGACATTGCAACATTTTGCTCTAAGGTAATCTTTAGTATTGGAAAAAACACAACATCAAAGACCAAAACCTGTGTTTAATGTTGCGAACGACGGCAAGTAATTAATACCAGTAAAAAATAATGCATGAATAGCATTAACATAAGAATAATTAGTTTTATTTTATCTTAATATCCTTTCCATTTATTTTTTTAAACAACTTTTTTGCTAATCGTTTAATTATGAGTATTATTGACACAAAATCATGTATAAATAGTCGTTATTATTGCATGATTTTTTATTAATAATATTTTAGTAGAGGCAACTAAAACACACCAAAACAGAACATTGAACCTATTTATAACCTTTGTTGATTTAATGGCTATTAATGTGTTTTCCTAACGGTCTTGTATTTTTTGTATTTTAATACTGAACATTAAGTAACTCACGCTTGCTCTAAATCTGATCAGTTGCTTCAAGCATCAATGTTTTTTAGAAGGACGTCAGAATTTCCAAAATTAAGATATAAAACAGCGTAAAAAGTTATCCCAGTCAATAAATTTAATTTAAGGCACAGTTGCAGGACAATGGAAATCAAATCAAAAAAATAAAAACATGTATTTGATTTTTGTATAGGTATATCGGTCATACTGGTAAAACTATATCGAACGAGTTACTGATTTTAAACAATATTAAAGAATGAGCGGGTAAAAAATTTGTTCATATTTTTTCGACAAGCAGATTTTTATCAAGAATGACTTTTTTCGTATCTTTCAATTTTGTCATTTATATATATATATATATATATATATATATATATATATATATATATATATATATATATATATATATATATATATATATATATATATATATATATATATATATAATATATATATATACTTTGTTGTTTGTTTTCTTTAAACTTTGCCTTGATATATTGTTTATGCTTTTCCAAAATTTTCTGGATTTTCTTGGATTTTTATAACAAAATTTTTTGAAATTGAAGACCAAAAATATGAATCTCTTTACACAGTCTCTTCCGCTTCCAATATTATTTCTCTCTCAGAGAAATACGAAGATATAATGCTGATAAGACTTTCGTCGATTTTTCTTTTCCTTAGTTCTTCAAAAATAAGTTGCCGCGATGCGCTGTTAAAAGCGTTTTTAACATCCAGTGTGATCATAGCACACAATCTCCGATGGGATGTAAATGGGTTGCGGCATTTCTAGCAATATTCAAGCCTTTGTTTATGACATCCACAGTCTGTCTTCCCTCCCTAAAACCATACCGCTTGCGCGATAAATCACCGATGCGCACCAGTTCCCGCTGTAGCCGTAGCAGGAGCAACTGTTCGTATAGTTTGCCCCCCACATCTAAGAGACATATTGGCCGGTAGGATGCAGGTTTATCAACAGGTTTGTTTGCCTTTCGTAGTAATAAGAGTATTGCCTTCTTCCATTCAGGGGAGAAGGTAGCTTCATTCGCTAGCTTGTTGTAGGCTGACAATACATATTCCGATTTGTCCCTTGCAGAGGAGATTTGTTACTTTTTATTTTACTACTTGCAAGATGTAGTTCCTCAGCAGTAAAATACACGAACGTGACACTGGTATCACAGCGGAACATTACCTCTTGGTGGGTCGGGAATAAATGGTTTGTTACTTCTTCCATGGTTTGCATAGAGAGGCTCAGTCTTGGAGGATACCTAGTATGCTCTTCATTACAATTTGATAACCATCGCCCCATATATCAGAGTCAACTTTATCACAGACAAGTTTCCAGCATTCCTTTTTGGCGTTTTTATCCGGTTTTTTAGGACAGTTTTACTCAGCTTGTAATCCTCCCAAAGATCTTGATTTATCGATAGGGATTTTTCTGGCACTTCTCGTGTAAAGCCTACGTTTTCTTAAACACTCCTTGCGGAACTCGGCTATTTCGCTGTTCCACCAGTACATTGGTTTCTTTTTTGTATTGAAGTTTTTCTTTGGCATCGTCGCTTTACATACTTGGGACAGCTGAGCGGAGAAGTTTTTTGCAGAAGGCGGTCTCTCGTCTTCCTTTAATTCTGCAGAGATTAGTGCCAATTTTTCTCGGTCGAGCTTTTTTGCCTGCCATCCTTTGGTTTTTTGCTTTGGTTGTAGTGCTTGCTTATGCTTTATAAGATCAAATGTTATGTAGCTGTGGTCGCTTAATGATTTATCATCCATTACTTCCCATTTAATCATACTGGTTCTCAGATTCTGTGTCACAATCGTTAAGTCCATATAAAGGACATTTCTACTAACGGACTGTGCCGTGTTTTTCTGCATGAGATGTCTTTATAATAAAATATAGATGTTTCTCTTCTAGATGGCGATGCTAACACAATTTTTAATATTTTGTGACACGCCCTGTTTTTTCCATGTGGTCTTCATATTTGGTCTTATCTTTTTAACAAACGTGGATCTTAATGCGTAACCTGCCGGGTATGTAACGAACGTGGATCCTAAAATATCGGAGGGAAGTTCTAACCCTCTCCCTAGCTAAGACATGTGATATGTAAACGGTTTGTAACATTATTAAAAACACTGTATAGGTTTCCAAAATTAATATATAAAAATACTCTGTTTCGATAAAATATTTCTGTAGAATCTCAATTGATAAAGCCTTAAATATAGACATCATGAACCAATATTTTAAAATTTAGTCGCACGAAGTAATCCCATTATTTCTTATCCAATTACTGCCTGATTAAGGATAGGTCTTTAATTAAATGTCACTCCTAATGATTGGGGCACGGCTATTAAATAGAGATAAATGAGATCAAATTAGGAAGCAAGTTTTAATTACGAAAATCGATATTACTTTTTACCCAACCCCCTTAATGGTTGGACTAATTTTAATAACTGTGATATTATGGTAGTTAATTTTTTTTTTAATTTTTGGATATAAGATCTACCATGTAAAAAAAGTTTATTTCTCCATACAAATCTAGCACCCGTTAAAGGTTAGTATATACCGGGTGACTCCACTAGACAAGCTATATCTTTAAGAGTATTAAAGACACTAAAATGAAATTTGGTATGAGGAATTGACACAGTTATGTTATAATTTCAGACTATTTTTTATTTTTAGGGTACTTCCGGTATCAGCGGAACTGAGCCTAACTTTAAAAATTTAAATAGAACACCCTGTATATTTTTAAATTTTTGGATTTTTGAGATAATTCTGCCTTAAACTGCACTTTTTGAAAAAGTTTTTAAGCCTACTTGTTTTTTTTTACAGCCATTTTTCATATCACATCTAGGTGACCATTATCACTTTTAAATCAAACTGTAAAACTCAAACAATGCCTAGCCTAGCTTAATTTTTTTAAATGAAAACATCTTTTTGACAAGGACTTTTTAGATAGAGCATTCTTTTCCCAATACGCCCATATCGTCAGTTTTGAAATCGGTTCAGAAATAATTACGAAAACTGCAAATTTACTGTTAATTTTTATCGTATCATATTACATAATAACAAACCAAGTACGCCAAAACTCCCTTTAGCTACTACAGAGAGTTAATTTAACTATCAAGGTACGCATGAAAATAAGTGTTCAATTGCTTTTTAAATAATATTCTTAGAAATTTAAAAGGCGTAGTTTTGGTAGTCCTAAAGGGTACGATTACGATACAATAAAAATAAACTCTAAATTTGCAGTTTTTATAATTATTTCTGAAGCGATTTTAAAACTAACGATATGGGCGTATTGGGTATAGAATGCTTTATCTAAAAAGAGCATGTCAAAAAGAAGTTCCCATTTAAAAAATTTAAGCTATTCATAAAAAAGTAGTGTAATTAAGTTTGCTTGCCGGTAATTATAACCATAACCATTAAAATCACACAATTGTATTTTTTTGGCATTGTTCCAGTTTAACAGATTGATTTAAAAGTGATAATGACCACCTAGATGTGATATGAAAAATGGCTCTAAAAATCAAGTAGGCTTAAAAACTTTTTCAAATAGGGCAGTCTAATACAAAAATCCAAAAAATATACGGGGTGTTCTATTTAAATTTTTAAAGTTGGGCTCAGTTCCGATAAAACCAGAAGTACCCGTAAAATAAAAAATAGTCCGAAATTATCACATAATTTGTGTCAATTCCTTGTACCAAATTTTATTTTAGTATCTTCAAATTTCTGGAAGATATAGCTTGTCTAATGGAGTCATTGACACCCGGTATATTTGAATAAAGCATAAAATGTAGATTGAATTTACTTCATTACAACACAAAAAAGTTGAACACAGGGTTTATTATTATTATTGTTACGGAAAAGCACTTTTTAAAGAAATGTTTTCTGTAAGAGTTTAGATACAACCGCCCGTTTAATAACAATATTTACATTCCCCATCTTGTTTATTTGCCGAGATAAAAAAACACTCTGAAAGTACAATTCTGTAAAACTTTAAATATATCCTTAAAAACTTCTTTAAAAAATTAACCAAGTTTCTTTTAAAGGATAAAAAAAAACTGTATATCCAGTAAACAACAGTATATTTTTTGTGGTACATAGCAACTTTACCAGTGATTTTAATGTACAATTACCAAAAAACCTGTTTATTTATCGGTTTTATTTAAAAAAGTAGTACCACCACACCTGAATTTTTAATTTTTAGGGCAAAAATGCCTATTTATTAAAAATACAAGAGACCGATTTTTTTTCTGTTTATTTTTTCGGGTAATTGTCTAGAAAGTGGCCACAACTCCGACTTTGATCAAATCGGGAGTTTTTTGGGGCGCTGATCACGAATCTGGGAAAAATATTTGGCGAAAACGTTTCGTTTTCGCAATCTCCATAATCAAACTTGAAAATCAAACTTACCTCATTTACACTATGTATATTCCTCCTTCTTTTTGTACACAATTTTTGATTCTTACACTAAAAGAGCCCACAATATTTTATAAACACCTTTTAAAAAAACTTTTTTATATTAATTTTACACCTTTTTTCCATTAAATTGCCAAGTATCACTTTCAAACGGGGCGGCCATGTTGGCTTAAAAATTCCCATTGTATACATGGTTGCGGCGTTTAAAAGTGAATGTTTGAAATTAAATAAAAAATATGTATACAATAAATATTAAAACAAGTTTTTAAAAGGTTAATAAACTATTGTGTTCCAATTTAGTGTAAAAATCAAGAAGTCTGTACAAAAAGAAGCAGGAATAGGGTAAATGAGATTGCTTTGATTTTCAAGTTTAATGATGGATATCTCAATAACAAAACGTTTGCGCCAAAAAAGTTTTTCAGATTCGTGATCAGAGCCCCAAAAATCCCATTATACCTAATTTGGTCAAAATCGGAGTTGCGGCCACTTTCTAGACAATTACCTTTTTTCTTTTTAAGCGGTTATAACCTTTTAATATCGTAATTCCGATTTTAACCAAATTTAGTATACGGGAGCTTTTGGGGGCGCTAATCACGAATCTGGACAAAATATTTGGCAGAAACGTTTCGTTTTCGAGATATCCATTATCAAACTTGAAAATCAAACTAACCTCATTTACACTATATTCCCCCTTCTTTTTGTACACAATTCTTGATTTTTACACTAAAGTTGTTAAAAATTTTCTTTTATGTTTAGTACCTTTTTTCCATTAAATTGCCAAGTATCGCTTTCAAACGGGGCGGCCATGTTGGCATAAAAATTCCCTATTGTATACAGGCTTGCGGCGTTTGAAAGTGAATGCTTGGAATAAAATGAAAAATAGGTATAAAATAAATATAAAAAAAGTTTTTAAAAGGTGTTTAAAAACTATTGTGTTCCAAATTCAAGAATTATGTACAAAAAGATGGCGTAAATGAGGTTAGTTTGATTTTCAAGTTTGATGATGGCTATCTCGATAACGAAACGTTTGCGCTAGATTCGTGATCAGCGCCCTAAAAAACCCCTGTATACCAAATTTGGTCAAAATCGGAGTTGCGGCCACTTTCTAGATAATTACCTTTTTTGTTTTTAAGTCATTATAACCTTTCATTGTCGTAAATGGCAAGTTCTCATTTATGCCATAATTTTGTGTGTAAGTATATCTCTCAAATGAATGGTATTTGATACTATTTAATAATATCTCTTTTAAGTTTAAATTACCTTTTTTGCTAACTTAGAGATATTTCTATAACAAACTGAATCTTTCCATGCAAACTCCATTTAAATTTAATGGAGGAAACTCTCCCGGTGTTGTGATACGCAAACCGAACCAATTTTGAAATGCCTGTGTATCGTATCTTATGTTGGTACTGTTGGGGTCCAAAAGGTCAGTAATAATGGTTACAAATGCAATTGACTAATGACGAAAATTTTTCTTTATTTGTTTGTGCTTACATTAGTCCCAGTTCCAGTCGAAAATAAAAAGTTTAAATCCACTTGTAGTGGTTCACTTTAACCTAAATCAAAAACCTGGGGTAAATTTTTTATATGTATTTTGTTTTTCCAGATGTTTTATTGTCTGAATTTGACTGCTATATAATGAATTAAATGTAATAAAAGTGTATTAAACTCACATAGACAGACTAATAAACTAAAAGATTTCGCAGATATACCACAAAATGCAAGTAAAGTAAGAAAAGTTATTGCAAGCATCAACTGTTGATGAAACGCTTGATTTTCGGGCATATGTTATAATGAACTTTTTTGCTTAGAATAATGCAAGTAATCACCCCTTAAAGTTACGAACATTATTTCCCAAACACCCCGTATTTCTCATAAGAAAAATAATAATTTTATATTACACTTTAAGCGTGTGTTAAATAAATAACAAAGAAACACCAATATTATTAGAAAATCATAATAGATAAAAAATAATAATAAAATGATGGAATTTTAATTTTCAAAATATAAATGATGAATGAATAAACTATGATGGATGGTAACTGGGACAAAATGCAACTGTACTACTGTAGACTTCTCCTGGATTCTCACAAAATTAAATTACAGTACTATTTACAAAACTAAGACTAGGAATCCCAAAATTTAACTAAACTAATCTAATTAATAAAAGTAACGTATCGGATGTAAATAGTCAACTTGTCATTAAACCAAATAAAAAATATTAGAGATCGAACGCTGTAAGAACAACACCGATACGTCACGGTCTCATATGGCAAACTGATATAAAACCGTGACGTATCGGTGTTGTTTTAACAGCGTTCGATCTCTACTTCTGGCTTAGCCGGAATTGTACTCAAGTAAATCATTTTATATACAACTCTGTACAGTTTTATCTGTAATCTAACGCTATTCATCATTTTTTAAAAACAACCTTTACCCATAGCTTACCAAAAGGTATTATTTACTGGTTTTTAAAAGAATTTAAAAAACTTTTAGTTTTTGTTGAAATTTCGAATATTTAACTTTTTATTTACAAAAATATTTTTTGGTGTAATAGTTTTTAAATATGTAAATAGTTTATATGTAATAAAAATTAGCAACAAAACATTCTTTTCTTCCTATACAAACAAAAGAAAAATAAAAAAGGCAATTTTTTAGTTTTTTGTTTACCAGGGTAAAATATACAAAAAAAGATATTAAATATAATTTGTCACTATTAGAAATATAGAAAATAGGCTTTAACTATTTTTTAAATCTCATTTAACCAAGGCTAGATGCACTGTGTTAAAAATTTTTTGTAGGTAAAAAAACACTTTTGGTAATTTATAGCAACGGAAAAAAGCTACGTGTGGTATTTCTGTGCTTTACCGGTAAAATTAAAATAATATGAAACCAAATTACCAAACATCAAAATCGCAATGGATAATCTTATAATTTTACCTTTAATATTGAACAAAGTTTAGATTTCGGACCCAATTACATCAAAAAAATATATTAAAGGGATGATCAATATAAAAAACCATACTAATAAAACCGTAAATTCTGGAACCGACAGAGAAAATTAAGTGTAATATATAACAGCATAATTTTACAGCTAATAAAAAAAACAATTTTTGTCTTTTATTATAAGAATACACAATCTATAAAACTTAAAGGAAATTCCAACCCCTGTTTACCAAGTTGATGGATAAGGTAAGTGTAATACATACAGCTTTTAGTCCCACATATTCCAAAATAAACAATAAAGATCTATTGTTATGTCAGTTTTAAGAAAATTATTTTATGTTCGTTTTGTTTAGTGACAAAATGTCACTAAACAAAACGAAGTTCTAAGGTTGATTATGTTAATACATATATACTAAAGCGTTAACAAAAATTGTAAATTTTTATTGGTACTGATGGAAAACCCAGAACATAATTTTAATTTAAAGAAACGGTAATTAGGGAAAATGGTAAAGATTCTTTAATAGCATTAATATTGTTTATGGACCTAAAGTTTTCGTAAGATATCAGTATTAATTTATATAGTATAATACCAATAAATAGCGTATTACTTGGATTTAAAAGCATTTGTACAGGAAAATTAAATTAAGCTTTTAAAATCTAATTTAAATATAAAATCATGAATTTATACAGAACATACCATATCTGTTATAAGAACAATATGTAAAATAAAAATTTTAGTATAAACAAATATTTACAGGAAGAGAAGAAAGGTAGATAAGAAATGTTTACTACTACACTAAAGCAACTTAGTACAAACAAACGTAATTATTATGTGAAAGTTTATTGTTTTTATTTCTGAAAAGTTAATAAAAATATAAATAATAATTACTATTTAATTTATGAGCACACTTTTTTAAACGTTTTACTTTATTGTATTTTAAACGAATACTATTTTTTTTAATTCTTTTGAAAATTTCTTTTATTTCTAACTTCTGCACATAGTGGTATTTACTTAGATTTTATTAGATACTTGTTTTTTAAAATTATAACAAAAACTTATAAAATCCTTATTTATTAAATAATTATCCTGGATTTACAATAACTATTAACATTTTGGGACTTTAGAAATTCATATGAATATTATTTATATGGCATACAATTTTAAGCAAAATTGTACTGTTTTTATCATAAAACAAAATTGTATTCATAAATTAAATATTAGTTTTTGTTTTTAGAGGCTATACAGTTTTGTATGTCATGGGTTGGAATTGGAACCCACAATACTCCGCTATTCATAATAATATTTTACCAATTAAACTACAGAATAACAAAAGCCAACAACTTAACTTACTTTAAGTTAAATTAATATCTTATCTTCAGCCGTTAGAAAATATTGACGATGTTTTTAGATGTTAGAAAAGCGATTACTAAAGGTTTTCTAAAAAAACAAAGATTATGTTTTATTCTTATTGTCGATACAAAAGCTCTTTTTATTAAAATAAAAAGTGTCGGCTAGTAAGTAAACCATTTCGCTAAGGTAAACTAATTTTTTAAAACTTATTGTAAAAGTACGACATTATCATATTTTAAATAAAACATTGCAGGTGAAATCTATGACTATTATAAATAAATATTTTTATCATAGATAATTAAAAAAAAATCTTTAAAAAAATATAATTTAAAAAAATATATTAATATAATACAAAAAAAAATTATTTATTAAATAGGTAAGCTGGTACTAAAATATTTCTTGCTTTATGAACCGCTCTTTTTGTAATATATTTTACAAGTAATTGACTAAAATATATGTGTTCTTACCTAAAAAGTATATCCTTTTAATTAGCCCTTTTAAAACACATCTATTTAAAACATTTTACGGTATTTTAAAAATATACCAATACGTATCAAAAACATGTAAACATTCAACGATTTAGGCAGGAGTATACACCTATGAATTTCGTTCAGAATATTGACGACAGTGACGCTAGTGCCACCCTTATATGCGCAGGAAATAAATGGGGTTTGTTTGCAGGGTTGAAACTCTGTAAGGCGTGATAGTCAGCAATTGTCCCTAATATAAAGAATTAACGAAGAAATTATAAAAATAATATTTATATTATAGCAAAGAGTGTACTGGTGATTATTTAAAGGGTTAAGTCGTTAAACACGATTTAGCTAATAAAAGTAGAAACTAAAATTTATAGTCAAAGAGGTGTGTTATGCTTATTTTGTACAAACATTAACATAGAAAAAGATAAGGCCGAGTTATGCTTTTAACCCAATAATTTAAAATAAGAATGCGAAATTTCTTTTACTATCTTATTAACCTTTTAAATAATAAAATCACAACTTTTAGCCATGCTAGTAAATATTCTTCTATTTAATATCTACCCAATAACGGTGCATAACCCACTGTTGTATTTTTATATTTAAAAACCTTACAGCATATAATGTCAAATTTTTTACCAGTTCTTTAATTTAGATTGTCTTGGTACGTATATTACATTTTCGTTACAGATTTAATTTGGGTATTTTAAATATATTCTTTAGGACCAATGTAACACCTGAAATATAACTTTAAACTATCTGATGAAATGCTGTGATTAACCAAGCTGATCAGCTTTAAACAGGTTTAGTACGGGACAAGACTTAAAGACGACCTTCACACATCTGCCAACCGGATGAGAACTATTTTTTCATCAAATATAATATTAAAATAAGAGAATCGCCAATTAGTCTAGGAGGAATCGGCGCATAAGTACCGAAAGCTTTTCCACCTCAATTTTTTAAAACGATCCTCTTACATTTGCCCTACTGATGATTTAAATGCATGTTGCCATAGGGCAACTTGGTGCCATATTGTTTAAACCAAAATTGTTTAAACAATTGCACGGAATTGTTATTTTTTAACCGGAATTATTTTTTTGTATTCTTTATTAAAAGGAAAATTAGAAAGGTCCTATAACTTTTTACGATAAAGTTAATATTTTTGGAGATATGAATTTTTAAAGGTTCGAAAAATCTCAAATTTCAGTATTTTTAACCCATAAAAAGTTCATAAAAATAGAGTAAAATATAAAAAATATTTATTTTTTATTCCTTGTACAATACTTAATAATATCCTTAAAAGAGATCTGAAAAAAAATCATTGTTTATACCTGTTTTTTTTTGTTTATTACGCGTGCTCACAAGTAAAATAAAGCTAACAACTTTTGTAAATTAATTTCAGGAAAAAAACTTATTAAAACTAATGGTAAATAATTAAAAAATTAATGACATTGCTTTCTTTAATAATTTTGATAAAGTAAATAGTTTTAAAGATAAATGATAAGTATGGGTCAGAGAGGCGGCGATAGTTAAAGGTAAGGGACGCGTACTTGTGAGCGCGCGTAATAAAAATCAAGAAACAAATATAAACAATGATTTTTTTAAACTCTTAATTAAGGATAATATTAGCTATTGTATAAAGAATAAAAAATACTTTTTATATTTTATTCTTTTTTTATATATTTTTCATGGGTTAAAAGTACCCATGTACCAAGTACCCAACATGCATTATATCATTAGTAGGGCAATTTAAAGAGGATCGTATAAAAAAGTTGAGTTGGAATAGTTTTTGGTACTCATGCGCTGATTTCACCAAGACTAAATGGGTTGCCTAAAAAATAATGGTCAAGGGTATAATTAATAAAAAAAAAATTAAAAAAAATTAATTGCGTATAATCAATTCTTATTTTTTTTTATTTTACATGACAGTGACAATACACTACTAATTATTTTTCTTTAATTTCATAAAAACCAGTTTTAATAATTTCTTTAAGTTTAAATTTCAAAAAATTTTAAAATCTTTTTTTATAAAATTTAAAAAAGAAGAGTGTCATGTAGAAAAAAAAGAATTAAGAATACACAGGGAGTAACAAAATGTTTTTTTTAATTATTAGGCTTGGCCATATTTAAAAAAAACATTTGCGATACTTATATATACATATTAAATTTGATAAAAAATAGTTTTCATTCGGTTGACAGATGGGTGAAGGTCATCTATAATTCGGATCTTATACAAGTTCTTTTATTTTATATTTTGTTTAAATCTCTTTAAAAATTACCGTTTTGATATGCCCTTAACCTTACCTTGTCAGGAACAATTTTTGTCAGAGTCACATAATTTATTTTAATTTTAAATTATTTGGTAACTAGTTACAAATGGTAAAAGATAACAAAATGCACGCTATGGGGTAATTAACTGAACTGAAAACTATCAAATAAAAATATTTAATTTAAAGAAAAAAAAACTATAAAAAACTGTTAACATAAAAGTGCCTTTTCTGTAACACTCTATATTAGGGGTGGCCATCCGGTCGATCACGATCGACCACTCGATAGTACCTATTAATCCAGTCGATTGTGGCAAGGAAAAAATATAAAGCTATCCATATATATAATTTGCTAATGTGGATATATTTATATGTAGGTAGGTACATATATTTATTTGTCTGTCCACGTGATTCTGAAGTTATCGCTAAAATCATAAAATTTGGCACAGTGGTAGTCTCTAGCAGTGGCTAGAACCTAACAAAGCCCGTTTTTTTGAATTTCGCCCCCGGGACAAAAATAGAATCAAAAAAGTGTTTTTTTACCATTAGCCGTACGGAAGGCGTCTTACGGAGACAGAGGCTACTTAATATTGTCTCTCGCCTGGCGGAGACAGGCTTTTCTTCTAGTATTATATAATATATTAGGTATATTCAAGGAAGTTTAAAGGTGTATGGAAGCCCAATGCTATGGCCCATTCGATCAAAAAATGTCCAGCCCAGTATGAAAATAACTGTCAGAGTTGGCCCCGCCGATTTTGCGCAATAACGAAATTCCACAAAATAATTTAATGTGTTGCCTACTTACACACTGATAAATCAGTGTGTAGTTAGGCAACACATTATACTTTTGATTATATGTTGTGGTAGCAGAAGTTTTATGGATTGATAAAAACCTTCTTATTTTAGTGATTAGTGTTTATTAAATTGTGACTATAATTTTGTGTTTATTGTTTGTTACTTATAATATCGTAACAAAATGACTAGAGGTTGTATGGTTTTGTCTTGCAAATCTAAGGGTAACCAGGCATACCAGGCACATACCAGGCATTTTTTACTTTAGGTAAGTATTTCTTATATTTAAATTAGGTGCTTCTTATGAGACGTAACGTTAGGTAACCGAATAAATAATAATATATCAATTATGAATTATAGAAAATGAAAACTTCGTAGGAAATAGCAGTGAGAAAAGTAAGGCAATCTTAACAATCTTTTAGATTTAGATTAGTAGGTGGTAGAGGAGCTTTCCTCGCCTGAGGCGGTACCACCCCACTTTCCCTTTAAAGGACTCGTGAAGTCTCAGGACGTTTCGAGTTCTGGGCGGTGAGTCAGTTTTCCTTCTTCCTCTTCCTTCTTCCTCTTTTAGTTTTCCTTCTTCCTCTTCTTTCTTTTTCTTTCTTTTTTTTCCGCTCTAGTAAAATTTGGAAATAATGATGATGGCACACCCGAACGTAAAGTTATCCGGAGGTAAAATACCCCTCCATTCGGTTCTCCGGGCAAGGGGTACATTTGGGGGGCCACCATCGAAAAGTCTATATCTTTCACAAATATATGTGGGCTTAACTCCAACGTAAACTCTGTTCACCCTTATCTTCAATCCTCCAAACCCCACATACTATTTCTTACCGAAACCCAAATAAGTCCCAAAACAGCAACCAACCACCTCCTTTTCCCAGGTTATGAACTCATTTCATCTTTTCGAATGGCGGCGTTTGTGCTTTCAGATCTTCTACCAAATTTATCTGCTGTATATACCGGTCCCCGTCCGACAATTCCTACAACGAGCTCTTTGATTTCCTTTCAATAAAGATCGACAATATTATTTCGATTAATGTACATAATAAGGATTGGCTAGGATCCACAAAAACTAATACACAAGGCAGAGCAGCAGAAAATTTCGCAATCAGCAACTCGCTCACCAATCTAATTATGGAACCTACCTACTTTCCCAGGGTTCCCACCCATAATTCCAACCCCTTAGATCTCTTTCTTACTTCCACCCCCGAACTCTATCAAGCATCAGTAACTGCTCCCCTTGGTCGCTCTGACCATGGTTTGGTCACCGTATCCTACTCCACTCATTTTGAGGCAACCGAAAGCATGCCGCCGCGAACCGTCTGGCACTACAATTCAGCCGACTGGGATGGTCTAAGAGATCTCTTTGCCAGCTACCCTTGGATACTACCTGCTTTTCTACTTTCGATCCTTCCGAAATATGTAAACAAATTACCGAAACAATTCAACTAGGATTGAGACCTATATTCCCCACACTAAAAAGAACCCCATAACTTCAAATCACAAACTGTGGTTTTCTAAATCCTGTGACAAAGCCAGACTTTTAAAAATTCAAGCCCACAAAAAGTTTCTTCAAAACCCCAGTCCCGAAAATCGACAGGCTAACATCGAAGCGAGAAATCAGTAATATAAAATAATACAGAATAAAAGATAAAGTTCTCTCTTGCTTAAATGGCAGTAAAGCTTTCTGGTCATTTGCCAAAAATATTAGTCAGAACTTTTGCACAAATTCTTTTCCACCCCTAATCTCTGAAGATGGAATTGTCTCTACCTCCAAAGGAAAAGCCGAACTATTTGCCAAACAATTTGCTGCCAATTCTACGCTTGATCCTCCTATTAACCTCCCCCTTCCAACAGTTGTCCCTGTTTCTCATAAAATGTCCGATATAATTTTTAAAGTCAAACAGATCAAGCGTATTCTTTCTTCTCTTGATACTAAAAAATCGTCTGGGCTGGATGGTATACCAGCAATCGTCTTAAAAAAATGTGCTCCCGAGCTTGCACCCATCTTAACTCACCTCTTTCGAATCTCTTACGACACGGGCATTTTCCCGGAGAGTTGAAAAGCTGCACGTGTGCAACCTGTCCCCAAAAAAGAATCCAAAAGTCTCCCTTCTAACTATAGACCTATATCTCTTCGTTCAGTTGTTTGCAAAGTAATGGAAAAATTCATTAATTCCCAAATCTTAAAGTATCTGGAAAAACATAAGATCTTACATGATAGACAATATGGATTCCGTCACAGTAGATCCACAGCTGATCTTCTTTCCTTTGTCTCACACAACTGGAACAAGTCCCTTGAGTTTCTTGGTGAATCCCAGATCGTTGCTCTTGACATATCCAAAGCTTTCGATCAGGTCTGGCATGATGGGCTTCTTAACAAACTTCCTTCTTACGGTCTTCCACCTAAGCTTTGCTCTTGGCTTTCCAGTTTCCTTTCTAATCGACGTATATCAGTCAGTGTAGATGGTCATTCCTCCAGCTTCTACCAAATTAATGCTGGGGTGCCCCAGGGCTCAGTGCTGGCACCCACGCTGTTTCTTCTACACATTAACGATCTTCTCTTTTCCACAATCAATCCCATTCATAGTTTTGCTGACGATAGTACCCTCCACTCTAGTATTCAATTTCTTAAGCCACCGTATAATTCCGATTTCGAAAACAAGCGCAGGTCAATGCAGATATCTCTTTCACAAGACCTCAAACTTATCTTAGATTGGGGCGCCAAAAATATTGTTTAGTTTAATGCCTCGAAAACACAGTCATGTTCGCTGTCGCGAAAAAAGTCTGCAAATGCTCATCCCTTACATATGAGCGGCCAAGTTCTGCAGAACAAAGAGTCGTTTAATCTTGTCGGCATTACTTTTGAGAATAACCTCAACTGGCACAAACACATTTCATCCATAGCTTCGGCAGCTTCAAAAAAGATTGGATGTCTCTTCCGAGCCAGAAAATATTTCTCTTCTTCCAATCTGTACACTCTGTATGTATCCCAAATCAGACCCTCTTTAGAATATTGTTCTCATGTCTGGGGAATGGCGTCCCCTACAACACTTAGCATTCTGGGCTCCATTCAAAGAAGAGCCGTTCGTCATATTAATGATCCAACGCTCACAGATAAGCTTCCTCTTCTTGCCCACTGTCGAGCTGTAGGGATTGTCGCTCTTCTATAGGTATTTTCACTGCTTCTGCTCAAAGAAGTTGGCCAGAATAATTCCTTCTCTGGCAGCTCCCAACAGAGCAACACGTAGTGCAACTTTTATGCATCCTTTTACAGTTCAGTTAGAGAGGCCCCGAACTTCCCGCTTACTTCGTTCCTTTATCCCTAGAGTGTCAAGACTATGGAACCTGCTTCCCGCAGAAGTTTTTCCTCCTCCTCCCAATCTCCAAATATTTAAGTCCCGTGTGAACATACTCCCTCTCACCACACTAAAGACACCCACGGTACGTTAGTACTTAGGCATTAGCCTTCGTGGACTGTCCCAAGATAAAAAAAAAAGATGATTTCCACAATGTTTGTGTATTTCTGTGGATTATTAAAAAAAAAAAAGGTTTACATTTAGGTACTTTTATTTCATTTAATAATTTAGTAAATTCTTTAAAGGATCAAAATTTTTAATTACTGGACAGACCAGGCAAATTTTAATTTATAGAGGTCTCTCTAATTGAATAAAAGAAAGTACAATTTTATGTTAAAGTTTCTTTTTGCTTTTTCTGTATTTGTTTAAAAAGAAATTAGATTTTTGGTTTCTTAAACTTACATTATCAACTTTTTAAGCTCGACATACTGTAGACACATAATATTTAACGATTACTGTTACAATGGATACCTAGGTACCAAAGGTTACTAAACATTATTAACCACTGTTATTCTGTCTCATGAATGTTTGTTATTAGTGAAAAGTATATGCCTAAAAAGCAGTTATAAAAATTTTTACTTTTTAATGTACAACAACAATCTTAGGATAAGATTAAACTCATTTACACTATCTTGCCCTCTTTTATCACAAAATTGGTGATAAGTACATGAAACTATCAAACAATGTATGAAATTTATTTTTAAAAAATCGTGTTTTTATTAATTTACTAAGATTTTTGGTAAAAATACAAAACTCCCAAAAATATCGACCATTTAAATAGAAGACTGTAAAGTGGCGCCATCTATTTTTTCCATATTATATCAGATGATATAAAATCCAATATTACACAATAATTTTAAATATTCTATGGTAGTATCGTTTAATAACCAACAATTTTGTGCAAAAAATAAAAAAAACAGTGAATGCTTGAATTTGACATTTGATGATGTCAACTTTATAGATAGTAACAAAGAATTATGGAAGTCCGGATGTGACCTACTATTCATTGCGCAAACTCCGCGGGGCCAATCCCCCGATTCCCGCTGCCCTGCACGCCTGGACAATTTTGTTCTACAGTATTGGGCTTCCATACACCTTTAAACTTCCTTGGGTATATTTCATAAAAACATTTAGAAAAAATAAGAAGTTGATAAAATTTATTGCAGATCCCTTTACTATTTTCATTAAGTATGGTGACATCTATGAAATGGGTTAAAAAGTTGCAGAAACGTTTCAGCTGGACCACATGATATTTTGAAACTCTGGTCTAGATTTCTTAGCATTGATATCCAACGAAATCAAAATAAACTATAAAAACCTATCTATATGGCTAAAAGTTTTATTTACTTTTTTATACATATTTTTTAAATATTAAAGGTACCTACACGTGTACCTTTACCAGTAACTATTTTTTTAAAAAAAGTCATGTCAGAAGTCAATGTCAATTAATAAAACACAATTTTTTAGTTTCTTATCTGTTTTAAGTAATATAATCAAATAATTTATGTGCTACACCCGTCCGTCGATAACCAATAAGTTTGAAATAACATATATATCTTATAACGCGTTGCCAATGTTTTCAAGTAAGTATATTTTCTATTTTCATATAATTTCATAAAAATAATTATTTTATTATAGTACTTAAAACAATTCAATTTTATAAAGAATTAAACCTTTTTATGTCTTTTCATGTTTTTTGTTACTATTATTGCGAGAGCAGACTAGCTCTCCATAATAATCTCTAAAAAAAGTATAATTTTTTAAAATAATATATAAACATCTTTATTCTGGAGAAAAGCCAAATAATTTTTCTTTTAATTTGATACTCCCAGAAATCAATATAAACTATAAAAAAACCTATCTATATGGCTAAAAGTTTTATTTACTTTTTTTTTTTTTTTAAATACATATTTTTAAAATATTAAAGGTACCTAAACGTGTACCTTCACCAGTAACTATTTTTTAAAAAAGTCATGTCAGAAGTCAATGTCAGTTAACAAAACACAATTTTTTAGTTTCTTATCTGTTTTAAGTAATATAATCAAATAATTTATGTGCTACATCCGTCCGTCAATAACCAATAAATTTAAAATAACATATGTATCTTATAACGGGTTGCCAATGTTTTCAAGTAAGTTTATTTTCCATTTTTATATAATCTCATAAAAATAATTATTTTATTATAGTACTTAAAACAAATCAATTTTATAAAGAATTAAACCTTTTTATGTCTTTTCATGTTTTTTGTTACTATTATTGCGAGAGCAGACTAGCTCTCCATAATAATATCTATAAAAAAAGTATAATTTTTTAAAATAATATATAAAAATCTTTATTCTGGAGAAAAGCCAAATAATTCTTCTTTTAATTTGATATTCCCAGAAATCAAAATAAACTATAAAAACCTATCTATATGGCTAAAAGTTTTATTTACTTTTTTATACATATTTTTTAAATATTAAAGGTACCTACACGTGTACCTTTACCAGTAACTATTTTTAAAAAAAAAAGTCATGTCAGAAGTCAATGTCAATTAATAAAACACAATTTTTTAGTTTCTTATCTGTTTTAAGTAATATAATCAAAAAATTTATGTGCTACACCCGTCCGTCGATAACCAATAAGTTTGAAATAACATATATATCTTATAACGCGTTGCCAATGTTTTCAAGTAAGTATATTTTCTATTTTCATATAATTTCATAAAAATAATTATTTTATTATAGTAGGTACTTAAAACAATTCAATTTTATAAAGAATTAAACCTTTTTATGTCTTTTCATGTTTTTTGTTACTATTATTGCGAGAGCAGACTAGCTCTCCATAATAATCTCTAAAAAAGTATAATTTTTTAAAATAATATATAAACATCTTTATTCTGGAGAAAAGCCAAATAATTTTTCTTTTAATTTGATACTCCCAGAAATCAATATAAACTATAAAAAACCTATCTATATGGCTAAAAGTTTTATTTACTTTTTTTTTTTAATACATATTTTTAAAATATTAAAGGTACCTAAACGTGTACCTTCACCAGTAACTATTTTTTAAAAAAGTCATGTCAGAAGTCAATGTCAGTTAACAAAACACAATTTTTTAGTTTCTTATCTGTTTTAAGTAATATAATCAAATAATTTATGTGCTACATCCGTCCGTCAATAACCAATAAATTTAAAATAACATATGTATCTTATAACGGGTTGCCAATGTTTTCAAGTAAGTTTATTTTCCATTTTTATATAATCTCATAAAAATAATTATTTTATTATAGTACTTAAAACAAATCAATTTTATAAAGAATTAAACCTTTTTATGTCTTTTCATGTTTTTTGTTACTATTATTGCGAGAGCAGACTAGCTCTCCATAATAATATCTATAAAAAAAGTATAATTTTTTAAAATAATATATAACAATCTTTATTCTGGAGAAAAGCCAAATAATTCTTCTTTTAATGAGATATATCCAAATTGAAAGAAATGTGTTCAACAACTGCATTGATGTTTTGGTTCAACATATTTATGTAAATTAGCATTTTCCTATTTAAATCAAACAAAAAGTACATACCGTTCTCACTTTACAGGATCATATATTGCATTGGTGGAAATTTCCAACTAAAAACCTGACTTGGCTAATCTAGCCGAAGATGCTCAGACGGAATGCTCACACTAAATAAATAAGTAATTATTTAAACTAATTTTTAATTTTATGTTTTTCCTGTCACTAAAATAAAAAAAACATAATTGTACACAGTTCTATTTACCATTTTAAGAAGTATGTAACTGGTAGATCGCACAGGGGTTCGTTAGTAAACAGTAGATCTAAGTCCAATCAATGCGAGATCTTAGAAACTACTATAAAAGTGTAAATCGTGGGCAGGTAATCGTAATTTAATTCCTAACTTACCACAAAATTTAAGAATATGTTAATATTTTCTACAAAAAGCTAAAATTTTGCAAAATATTTTTTAGATTGTCCCTACAGGTTTGACAGTGATCGAAATATTTTGGTTACTTCTGGGTTCAGGACACATTAAATATCAGTGTAGAGGATTTGCGGTAGTAAAAAATAAATAGTATATGGACAAAATGTCATTAGTATATAGAATAATCAAATGTCAGATCAGAATCAGGTGCTCTGTATTAATGAAAAATTGTAAAATATATGGCCTGATTGTTTTGGCAAAAATGTAATCCCTCTACACCTATAAAAAAATATATAAAAAAATAATAAAAAAGAAAGTTACACTTGGCCCAGTATTTATTAAGAGACAAACTGATGTAATCGCTATGAAGAAGGAAAAATACATATCGTTTAGTAAATATTTTCAACTCGAAACAAATTTGCATAATAAAATAGTAATCAAAGGGGTATATTTTTAAAACTTAATCGATTCTTACCAATTTTTAATACCCCTTTTTGGATGATCTGGCAAATTCTATTGATGATTCTTAATGTAAACAAATTCAAAAAATATTCAAATAATTTAACATTTGAACAAATAAGAAAAAAAGTTTATTTCCTTATTCATATATAGATGTGATTTTAAAATTAAGCGATACATCTGTACAACAGTCGTATGATTTTTTAATAACTTAGAAAAAAGAACTTCTTTCAAAAAACGAATATAAACGGGCTACCGATATTTAAAACATATTTCCATGTCAAACTCTTGGTGATTATTCAGATATATACTTAAAAACTGATGTTTTATTAGCACCAGATATATTTGAAAATTATTAAAGTAGTTGTCTAAAGATCAATCGGCTCGTTTTGCAGATTTTTTTACAGCACTAGGTTTAAGTTGGGATTCCTTGTAATTATACACAGGGGTCGAGTTATGACCGCTTACAGATTCAGATATGCTTCATTTTTTTTAATTTAAAAAAAAATTAAAGAAGGTGTCAGCACATGCCCAAGTAGATAATAGATTGCAAATAATAAATTTCTAAAAAAATATAATCCAGCTGATCCTTTTAACTATATAATATATGATGCCACTAACTTATACAGTTATGCAATAAGTCCATATTTAACTCAAAAGAACATTAAATGGTTATCCCAAAAGAAATCACCGAAATTGATATAACTAATATTTCTGACACAACAAAAACTAGATATGTCTTTGAAGATGATTTAAAATATCCTAGTTATTTCCATGATGATTACAATGATCTACTGTTCTGTCCCAAAAAAATAATTCCATCGAATTCTCAATACCCAAAATGGTTTACAAATCTCAGTAACAAAAAAATATGTTATTAATTATACATACCTTTAACGGTGTAACCGCTTCGGCTTAGGAAAGGAACAAGATGGAGTTATAAAATTATATTAAATTAAATACCAATTTAAGCAATTTTTACAAAAATAAGTTTAATAATTCTATATTTAATATTGTAAAACAACAAAAAATGTGCATGGAAAGGTCGACGTGATACTTCACATTGGGAACGAATCGGTCATAAAGTTAATTGTGCAGAAGTTTCTTATAGCAAAACCGTATTTTAAAGATTATAAAATATTTTCAGAAATGGAAATACAAATGCAGAAAACAAAAATTAAATATAATAAACCAATCTATGCAGGGTTTTCAATACTAGACATTTTTAAAATGGTAATGTTTTTTCATATGATTATTTAAAACCAATGTATGGTAAAATGTATTACTAATATATACTTGATATTCTTGAAATAACAGACAATGTTTATAATGATATAAAATTAAACTTGGCTCGATTTGATACACCTAATCACAAGAAAAATAATATTCATATAATGCCTTAAAATTGACATTCTATTGTTGGTAAATATCAAAGATAAGTATGTTAGTGAACCCACTAAAAGTTTTGGTACGGGAGCTAAAGCATATTGTGTTTAAACAAATAATAACGTACTTAAAATTGTATAAATGTTATAAAGCAAAATTTAAAAGTTTAATGCACAATGTATGTATCTAGGTCAGATTTGCATAGTATGTATACAGAACTTATAAATAAACTCGCTTTATCAGCAGTTAACAATAAAAGATATTTAATTTCCGCATCCAGTAAAACTTTGGCATGGGGTCATCAACATGTAAAATTACATAAACTCTGTAAAACTATGAATGATCTTGTTCATTAATGTTAAAAATAAGTTATATAAATATTTATGTGTGTAAACTATTAGTCGTTAATCAAGATTCAAAAGTGAAAATGATTGGAAATATCTATATCTATATACATAGGGCTGAGATTTGTATTAGATATTAAATCTGAAATTTGTAAAATAATGAATTTAGCTTATGTAAATGAGGTACTATGTCGGTGGTAATACGAACTTATTGATAATCATATTTCTTTAACATGTTATTTTAGAGCAAAATATTTTGACTCCAATAAAACTACAACTATTTTGGATTAAACTGAATTAAAAAATAATATTTAAATTCTTTGTTTATTATTATTGATAACAATTTTTATGTTATTCTACTTTTAAGAAAATGTATTATTTTTTGGATTAAAAATTATCTTTATTTCAAAGTACTAATAAGACCACTAAATGGTTGCTGGGATATCTCTGCCACCTTGTAAAGTAGTAGTGGGAGACGATAGGGAAGGAAGTGTTTTATAAGAAGATGGAAGTATAAAATAATGTCAGCTAAAAATTAGCTTATTATTTTCCGCTTAACCTGAATCTGAAAATAAAATTGGGGCTCGAACATTAAAAAATCGAGAAAAACCCAAGAAACCGATACATTTACCGGCAAAAGCATGTTTGGACTACATAATAAAAGAGATACAAGAAATTTCATAAACCAAAAAATATAGCTTTTTAAATTGTCTATTTAAAAAGTTTTGTAAACATTTTGATAAGATAAATTATAAAGGAGATATAAACTAAAATGTAATTTTGACAGAAAATTTCGGTCCAATAGATTTTTTTTATTATTGTAATTTTTGTTTTTTTTTTAATAATAATCATTTGGATTAAAAATTATCTTTATTTCAAAGTACTAATAAGACCACTAAATGGTTGCTGGGATATCTCTGCCACCTTGTAAAGTAGTAGTGGGAGACGATAGGGAAGGAAGTGTTTTATAAGAAGATGGAAGTATAAAATAATGTAGCTAAAAATTAGCGTTAGCAAAATATCTTCATTCAACAAATTAAATTTCTACTCTAAAGTCCAAGTTTAACAAATTCATTTTTTTTTAAATAAAAACAATAATAACACAGGTCCACAAAAAAAGTGGAAGATTTTCTGACCTATTATTTTCCGCTTAACCTGAATCTGAAAATAAAATTGGGGTCGAACATTAAAAAATCGAGAAAAATCCCAAGAAACCGATACATTTACCGGCAAAAGCATGTTTGGACTACATAATAAAAGAGATACAAGAAATTTCATAAACCAAAAAATAAAGGTTTTTAAATTGTCTATTTAAAAAGTTTTGTAAACATTTTGATAAGATAAATTATAAGGGAGATATAAACTAAAATGTAATTTTGACAGAAAATTTCGGTCCAATAGGATTTTTTTTTATTATTGTAATTTTTTTTTAATAGTAATCATTTGGATTAAAAATTATCTTTATTTCAAAGTACTAATAAGACCACTAAATGGTTGCTGGGATATCTCTGCCACCTTGTAAAGTGGTAGTGGGAGACGATAGGGAAGGAAGTGTTTTATAAGAAGATGGAAGTATAAAATAATGTCAGCTAAAAATTAGCGTTAGCAAAATATCTTCATTCCACAAATTAAATTTCTACTCTAAAGTCCAAGTTTAAACCGCACAACATCTTATTTCTAACAGATGCAAAAAAATACGACTTGAGGAGTTTTAAAAAATATTACAAAACCAGCTTTTCATAATATTTTATTTGAAACTCATATTTCATTAAAAATATTTTTTCTATTTTAAATAACAAACCAGGTATAGGTTATAATACTTTTGCAATTAGTTTTAGAACACTAAATAATAATAAAAACTAATAATAAAATTACCTAGTAAGCTATAACTCATAGCACCAAACCTAAAGGTCCGATTTATAAAATAATAACAAATAATTTACAAAACATGCTTTTCTTAATGTTTATAATTAATACAATAAAAAACTTTTTCTTACTTTATTTTAGTAAGTCAATCTTAAATATTTGTATTTTTATTACGATTTTTGACATACATTTTTTTAATATATTATTTTAGGTTTTTAACTACCTTTGATTTTTTGCTAAAAACCAAGTAAACAGCGAAAGTACTGAAGTGTCCCTAAACTGGACATTTATTTGGTATATTAATATTACAAAATCTGTCAATCTAAAAAGTATAAAAAGCCTTGTTGGTTAGTTTATTGGTAGTAGTTACTTGTAAAACGTTCGTGGTTGCGGTGAAATATAATGCATGTTTCGGTAGTTGTGACTTTTATTACTATGTGTATTTTTAACCAAATAAAGTTTAATTTTATTAAGAGAAACTTTTACTTATAAAAGTTGGCATAAACTACAACAGGAGTATTGAAAGAAAGATAAATCATAAATTTAACATCTGTCGTCACAAACTCCATTTTTTAAGCAATATAAATTTATAACTACGATTTATATGGTCTTATTTAGCTTGCCTTTAATAGAATGAATTACAATTTTTGAATACATTAGCCATTTTACTCGACTTAATAAATTACGAATAATTCAATATACCTGAATATAAAAATTGGTATTATTTATCAATCATCAAAATTGTATGTTTCCTGAAAAAACGTAGTTATATAAACATGGTATACTGACTTTGTTATACGTGCCGAACGACAACGCATCTTTTTTTCTTTACCTTTACGTTAGTTTACATTAGATTAGTTTATATTGTGAACTCTTGACGCGATCAGCCAATAACATCTAATTCCATCCACTTGAAATTCGAAATATAAACAGTCAATGTTACGTTTTCGATTGGATGCAAGTATCCAAATTATATCTTTACTTCAAGTGATTTGGTACAGAGGTTTGCTTGCTTAGCTATAACAGGAGCAATTACAACAACCCCAACAGCAGCCATGGAGTGTCTCTTAGACCTTCCAACTTAACCTAATAGTGATGGGAGAGGCAAGAATGAGCTACTTCCGACTGCAACAAAAACCAACTGGTGTCTACGCTAGTTTGGGACACAACAACATAAAAAGTCAGGTTGGCGGCAACATCCTGGACGAGAGAACAGACCAGATTATTCCCCAATACTCATTTAACAAAAACTTCGAGGTAAAAATTCCAGATCGAAGTGAGTGGCAGTAACCCGATCTTCCCGGCGCGGTTGGGGCCATCATCTGGTATACAGATGTTTCCAAGACCGAGCAGGGAACTGGAGCGGGCGTGTACAGTGAAATGAGGAATTCACAATTCTCCATTTCACTAGGAACACACAGTTCTGTATTTCAAACGGAAAAATAAGCGGATCTACATAATAACAGACAGCCAAGCATCACTGGGGGCACTAGTAAACCCCAAGGTAACGTCAAAACTGACATGGGAATGTCAAAAAGAACTGAAAGTCTTGGGAGAACGCAACAGAGTAACTCTCTTGTGGGTACCAGGACATTCGGAAATAGAAGGCAACGAAAAAGCGGATGAGCTAGCGAGACAGGGATCATCCACACCATACTTTGGACCAGAACCTGCCCTTGGAGTGACCAAAACCACAGCACGAGGGCAAACCAGGAAATGGATCCAAAACAAACACAAGGAATACTGGGGAAACCTCAATAGAATTAGACATGGAAAAAGCTTCATAAGGGGCCCATCCAAAAAAACGAAGGAAAAACTACTCAGACAAAGTAGGAAAAGACTTCTCATAACGGTAGGGTTGCTAACAGGGCACGATAGCCTAAGAGGACACCTACACAAGATACATACCATATCCTGTGCGAATGTGAAGCATTGAATCACAAAAGATAGGCATTATTTGGCAACCGAAAATGAGCCCACAGGAATATATCAACCAACCAGTCTCGGGGTTATACAGACTTGTAGAAGGAACGAGACTAATGGGAGGATTGGTATAAAGGATAATGGGAGATTAGGCACAAAAAGCCCAAGAGGCTGCGCTGCCTCCGGTAGTGAATCAAGACGGCTCCCAGGGAAGAAGAAGAAGAAGAAGATTTGGATAATTACACCGGACGGAAAATTAGGTTTAGCCAATAAAACAGGAAAGGGATTAATTGTGTAAATTAATTGCCATAACCACATACAGCTGCATTTTCTATTTATCATCAATTAAAAAGTATATAAAAACTATCAAAATATATATTTTTCAACATACCTGTTTATCTTATCCACTTTGAAATTTATAAAAATATTAATAAACACTAAATTACAAACCAAGCAAAACAAAAAGTGAGGTTATGTTGTTCTTTTTAAGTTTTCATATTAATTTTTTTATTTTTTATTTTTTAAAATTTTGGAATATCCCTCTATCCTGTAAAAGAATACGCAAATCAAAGACTTGATTTGCGTATTCGTGAAGACTTGATTTTAGTGGATTGTATAAAAATTAATAGATTTTTATTGCACAATAATTTACTTATAGCTTTTCCATTAACTCATCATTTATTTTTTAGATATTAAAAAATAATGGTTTAAGCGTAGTGAAATTTTTCCAATATTTTTGTATTGTTAGTTATGGCTTAAAACCCGAAAATCCACCTTTTTCTAGTTAAGAAAAGTTGCTGTTTACTTGGTATAACAAATAACAAGTAAATAAAACAATGGTTAAACTTCTGCGGACCTGTCCATAAATTATTAGGTATGTACCGAGTAAATATCACTAATTTTTAAATCTAACTTGGTTTATCGTCTGCCATTTTTCTTTTATTGGGACTATTACCATGAAATGATTGTTCAATACTTTTAGATCTGTTTGGCCAGCTATTAATACCCACAGATGCGGCGTGTTCAGCTTCATCAACTCTTATAGTGGTAAATCGAGGATTCTTGGTAACCTAAAAAAACAATCTTGTTTTGAAATGAACTTAGCTAGGGTATGTAATTTTTGCGTTTTACGATTACACAGGTCCACAACAAAAAATAAGTAATAGTGTGCTGGGTGTCGGACTAAGGTTTTCTGGCGTATTTTTTTTTTGCTGACCACAAATCAAAAGTTAAAATTTGGGGTCAAACAGCAAATAATCGAAAAAAACCCACAAAACCGCTACGGTACGTTTACCGGTAGAAACCTGCTACCACGGAATGTTTGGACTACGACTATATAAACTATAACAAATACAAAAAATTTCATAGAACAAAAAATAGAGCTTTCTGAATTGTCTTTATAAAAAGCTATATAAACATGTTTAAGAAGATAAATAATAAAGGAGATATAAACGAAAATGTAATTTTAACAAAAAATTTTAGTCTAACATTTTATTTTTTTTTTTTTTTTTAATATAAATCATTTATTTTATTTATTTAAATCCCAAATCACTTAAAAGGGGCATATCTTTAAAAAATTCTGAAAATTTGGTTTTTTAATTATAACTCAAAAAATATTGCATTTAGACAAAAGGATTATATGACTTAAATTAAAGGTCTTGTAAAAATACATAGTTTATGTCCTATAAAGTTTCGTGCGTCTTTTACAATTTTTGAGATATTGACGTTTTAAATTTAAAAAAATCGTTTATTACTCCATTTCTCGATTTTTTGCTGTTTGACCCCCAAATATGACTTTAGATTCGTGTTCAGCCGCAAAAAATACGCCAGAAAATCTTAGTCCGACGCCCAACACACTTTTTTATTTTTGTGGGCCAGTGTTATTTAAAATATATATCGCATTAAGAAACCCACACGTTAAGAAAACAGCTTAAATTAAGAATCATATCTTCGGTGCAACAAAGAAAGCTGGAAATTGGTACTTAAATAATCCTCCTTAAATACTGCTTAAGTGACCAACATTTCCAAAAAAAGAAGAATTTTTTTTTTACCAGATATAAAAAAATATTCAGAATTAACAAAAAATTAAAATCAAAATATACAGGGTCCGCCCTTGGTGTAATAAAGTATGATATCTTCTTTATTACTCATTAAAAAGAGGTCGAATTTGTTCTGAATGATTAATTTTTCGATTTATTAACCAAAGTACGGAAGACCCTGTATATTTTTTCTTAATTTTAATTTTATTACGCTAGTTTTAAGCTTTCCAAAAATATATAGTGGTCTATAGATAATTCTAAAAACTTTTAAAATAACTAACATTTTTTAAAAAATAAAAATTCAACTTTACAGCCATAACTTGACCAAACGATAGTAAAAAAATATTTAATAAATTTTGTAAAAATTGCTTAAAGTTTTATTATTAATGTTTTTATTTTTTACTAATTTAATCTTATCATAATATAACTAGAAAATATAAATCTTTTATATTTCATCCTGTTTATCATAGCTTATGGATCGCATTTTGTAAAAATATAGTTTCTACAGTCCGCTATAAGATAAGATCAAACGAGAACAATTGATACAAATGACATGTGTTTCCTTAAAATATATTTTTTTTTAAGTTTTACTTTGGCTCAGAGGTTTTCTCGCTTTATTCCATTCCCCTTTGTCAAATTTTAAACACAATATGTTAGTTTGCTATATTTAATCAAACGAAAATACGCAAGAGGCGACTGAGCAATATTTTACCAGGTAACATAATATTTAAAAAAAAAACTGTTCATTGAATTTTAAGTTTTGTAGATTTTCTAAAATAACATATTTTTTGTGATATTTAAAGCTAAAAATAATTTATTATGTTATGGACCTTTTATACAACCCAGACCAAGACCATATAATAAAGACAATCAAGATACTAATAAAATTGACGCGTTGGCTAGTGTAGAAGCAAATCCATATTCTTCCTATTATATCTTATATATTAAAAGTGAATAGAAAATTATATTTTGTAGTTGGTTTTTGACTCAAGTTCTAGCAAATTCCAGATATGTAATACGAGGATAGTCAATTGAAAACATTTTCCTAGCAAGAAGGGATCTTTAATACACAAAATACATAAAATAACAACAATAACCACTAAAAGAATAAAAACATTATTAACAAGACTTAAAGCAAGTTTTACAAATTCTATTTTTTTTCACTCTTGCTTGGTCAAAAATCATACTTCATACTTCATACTTCATACTGTTTATTCATGTTAATACATATTACAATGTTTTACACACGTCATGACCTACTGTAAAGTATGGCGTAAGAAAAAACCCAACTTTGGTTAATAAATCGTGCAGAACAAATTTGACTACGCGACTGGATTTTAAAAAACTACGTAAGAGCTATTTTTTACTTTTTTTACAATAAATGTTGTTAGAAATACGAGGGACGCGTAAAAATTCCAAATTTTAAATTTCATCCTGTATTTCAAAAACTAGGAGGGATATTAAAATGTGGTTTGTGGTATCTTTTGTTTCTCGAAAAAGAAGCACGGTATTATGAAAACCGTATCCCTTTATTAATAAACGAGATACCGTGCAAAAGTATTAAAAATTGGACACCCCGTCAGGTGAATAGAGAAATCATTTTTTTTTTTATATATATATATATATATATATATATATATATATATATATTTTATATATATATATATATATATATATATATATATATATATATATATATATATATATATATATATATATTTTGTTGTGAGGAAAATTTAAGGGAAGAATCTACATCTAAAAATATGAGAAAAAGTTTATATACTCATGTGTCCGGAAATGCTTCGTTTGTATGATACGGGGTGTTTAAAGTTGTTTGTCTTTTATAGTTTATTTCACATTTCTCGAAAACCCGTAAAGATAATGAGATGAGTTTTCGTACACGCAAATACACGGTTTAACGAAAACGAAACGTCGTACGGAAAATCTCTAAACGCTGTTTTGTAGAGCTTAAGAAGTGGCCTTGTTTTTCCATATCTCTTTAAATAACGTTGGAAAAAATTAAAAACGAAATTAGCAAATTTCGGTTTTTTCCGGATATCTCCGGAAGTACTCGGAATTTTACAAATTTCTAATTGGCATGTTGTTAGGCACCTAAATGCGCAACTTTGCCATAATTTAACCGACTTCGTATCTCTTAGGGTTGCCGAGATCCCCATGCATGCACTCGAATCTGTGCACCCTGTATATACTTTCTAAACTGCCTACGTTTTTTCGGTTTCTAATATTTAACGGATCAGACTTACTGTTTCTGTTGTTAAAGATGTTTTCCTTGGGAAATTACTAGAACATTTTGAACTTTCCCCACATGGCTGTGACATCTGAGTTAGAAACAGCGGTCTACTTTTTGACACCAACTCCTTATTGTTAAATTTAGCTTCCTTACTTAAACTTACTGAAGATATATTTAAAATATTATTTGTTACTGGAATGTCACTAGCTCTTCTAGGGACAGTAGATATATCTAGGTAACTGTTACTAGTTGTAGATTTGCCATGAAAACTTTTAGAAACCCTTGATATCTTTGGCGGTTCAATATAGCTTTCTTTTACAAGTATTGTGCCGGTGCCTAATTTAGTCATAAGGTCAGTATTTTTCTCTATTTTCTTAACAGCACCTGTATTTAGATTTTTTTCGTACCCTATATTATCCGTCTTTCTGTCTTTGTTAATATCGAAAAACTTTTCTTTGCTTGTGCTCCATTTTAAGCCAGTTACATTGGAAATATTTACATCCGGATTAGAGCTACATATATCTTTTTCAAACTTAGTAATATCCTTTACTAAATTTTTAAGGTCTACTGTATCAATTTCGCTTTTTTTGCTATATAAGGATTGGGCTCTCTTTATGTTGGATATAGGTTTTCTGCTATAGTTTTCCGTGGATTTAAGATCATTGCTGCAAACATTGATATTGGCTAACAAAGGGGATATAACTCTGGGAGTAGAAATACGTGAACTTACATTATTTTCGATAAGACTTGATCTTAAAGCATTGCAATTATTTATAAATGCCTTAGACGTAGCGCTAGTTAACGTTTCATTATTATCAGGTATTTCCGTATCATCTTTATCAATATCTTCAGTAAGGGTAAAGTCAAAATCTGGCGCTGATGATGATCCTGCTGTAGCATCGGTAGTATTAAATTCAGCTTCGGAACCATAAGATATCGGAGTAGTTTCGCCACTGTCAACTAAAAATCAGAATTAAACATTAGGGCTTTATTCACAATCAATTCCCGAAAAGCAAAAGTCATTTTTATAACCATTTCAATATTTTCTCACAAAATACCATTTTTTGTACCTTTTAACCCTCTGATTTGTGCAATCTTAAAACATATACTGTATAAAAAATTATTAATATTTTATAAAGAATGAGTTTTTTTGAAGTATAACAATGCCCCATGTCCAAAAAGGTTTTAATTATTTTCATAAAATTTTGGTGGCGCAGTTAGTACATGAGGAAAGTAATATTTTCCGATATTATAAACATTTTTTCCTTCCTCCGTTTGAAATTATATGTTTTTTAATTTAAAGTACGAATCTACGTAAATAACTAGGTATGTATTTAAAAAAATTGCTATACTCGTTACAAAATTATAATCAAAGATAGTTCAACTGCCTTTAAAAATAAATTAAAGATTTTAAGTGTGTGAAGAAAAAAGACTTTAAAAAACTCACCCTGTATCTTGCCTACGTACTTCGTATACAAACACTATAATATTGAAATGGTAAATAAGTCTATGTAAATTGGTATTAAATAACTGAATTAAAATTTCTTCAATAAATACAACAGCATTTTTTATCTTAGAAAATTTATAGACGCGTTTTGCTACGATGACAAGCCGCAATATAATAATATATATTAATATGATCAGTAAAAACAAAGAGTGTATCCTTAAAATTTAATGTAGTACTCATAAAGCGCAGCTCTCTTTCAATATAAATGGTAATATTGCATGCCAGTGTTTAGTACTTTATGCTACAGAGAAGATATAAGCCGAGTGATTTTGCGGTTGTTTGCAGATCGTGTACTTTAAATCGAGTATTATAAAATTGTTACCTTGAGGCTTGTGTAGATTAGCATAATATTCGGAAAATTCAATGGATCCAGATATTTCCTTATCTAAGGTATCTAAAGTCATGCCGACACGGCCAAGATCATTGTCTAATCCGGGAGCGGTTGGAAAGATCTTCGCAAATTCATCCAAATTAAGCCTAGAATACATGCATCAACATTATAAAATAAAAGTTTTGGAGTAAAAAATATAAAATTAAACGTTATAACGCTAAATTTTACTGGACGGTACCACTTAAAGCTTATCTGTATAAAATTTATTTTGGATATTTCGCCAAAGTTTAAAACTTTTTACGTTTAATTACAACATAACTGGTCTATTGCTTAGAGTATATATCTCCCTCTATCTTTTGTTAATCTAATTTAATCTAACTTAATTTATATATATATATATATATATATATATATATATATATATATATATATATATATATATATATATATATATATATATATATATATATATATATATATATAACAGGTGGCGCAGCTCATACGCCTCGGTCTCTATTACGAAAACGGTGTAATATTTTAAAAATATTTTTACAAGCATATGCGGGTGCATTGGGAGCATAATTTAAAATTATTATGAATTATACAGGGTGCTCAAAAAAAGATACATATCAAAGTTATGTTTTTTAAATGGAACACCCTGTATATTAGTCCATTTTTGGATTGTGAGAACAAAAATAAGGTAAGTTTTATAAGCGATCCCTATACCAAAAATGAAAGGTTTTTTAAAATAATTAGGATTTTTCAAAAATTCACGATAAAAACAATATTTTAATAAAACTTACCAAGTTATGGTTTACTCTGTATAGTATGTTACAATAGTAAAAACACATTGTAGTATTAACCTAATTTAATTTGGTCGTTAAAAATTATACAGGGTGTTTAAAAATTAACATATAATATTGCATACTTTTGAGCGCAAATAACTCCCTTATTTTAAATGGAATACCCTGTATATTTTTAGTTAGTCCGACGCAGAAATTATTTCCCTATAAAACTTTGTTAGGGTTGTTTACTCTTAGACCTAATATTTTTTTAGTTATTTTCGGTTTTATACCTTTGTGCTCAAAAATCTTAATTGTTCTATAAAAATCAAGGAGGCTAAACGTAGCTCTGACATTATTTTAGCTTGTGTGGTAAAAATATATTTTTTTAAGGGCCTAAATATTAATATTTTTCTGTGCTATTTCTATTTATTTTTAATAAAATAAAAGCAAAAATAATAGTAATGGTTTTGCAAACATAATTTTAATAAAAGAAAAATAAAATAGAACGGGTAACAAAAAAAGTGAAAAAAAAAAATTAACAAATAAAATATTAAAATTAAATAACTTAATCACTTAATAAATGTTCAAAATGACGTCCATTATTTTTCGATACAAAGGCGAACCCTCTTTTCAAATGAATGCTTAACATTGGTTAGCATCTGTGGTGTTACACTATGAAAAGCTGCTCTTATTCTGTCCTTCATATCCTCGACAGTCGTTGGCGGGATGTCATATACAACATTTTTAATGTATCCCCATAAAAAATAATCCACACATGTTAGGTCTGGGGATCTTGCTGGCCAACTTTGTTCACCTCCTCTGCCTATCCATTTATGAGGAAAATTCGTGTCTAATTCCTGCCTAACATTGGCTTGAAAATGTGCAGGAGCACCATCTAATTGCAGCCACATATCTCTTCTTATGTTAAGAGGAATATTTTCCAAAATTTCTGGCAAATTGTACCGTAAAAATTGAAGAAACATTGCGCCATTTAGGTGTCCCTCAAAGAAAAAAGGGCCTACAAGTCTTGTTCCTAATATTCCTCCCCACACATTAACAGACCATCTATTTTGGTGGTCCAAAGTATGAAATACGTGTGGATTTGTATCACTGTAATAGTGAAAATTATGCCTATTTACATGACCAGTATTATGAAAAGTTGATTCATCGGTAAATAGGACATAATCAAAAAAACTTTCATTTTCCGCTATTTTATCCATAGCCCACAAACAAAAATCAATTCTTCGATAAAAGTCCGCTTCATATAGTTCCTGGTGCATTTGATAATGATAAGGATGATATTTATATTTGTCAACTACTCTTCCGATACTCCTTCTACTTATTCCGGTTTCTTGATTTATCTTTCGTTGACTTGTATTGGGATTTTCTATTAAAGCACCTATTATACGAAATTCGTTTTCCTCATTACCCAAGATAATTTTCTGTCTGTTTGGTTTTGTATAACCAACACTTCCCGATGTTTTAAACACTTGAAGTAATTTTTCAAGGGAACGTCTACTTGGATGATTTCGGTTTGGAAATTTCTGAGCATAAACTCTGGATGCCAGTAAACAGTTTTCGTGACACTCTCCAATTACTAAAATCATATCGATTCGTTCTTGAATAGGATAAGTTTTCATTTTTTTTTAAAAGTAACAATTAATAATTAGAAAAGATAAAACATCACCAGTTTTGACAACTATTAGGAGCTGTGTCAAGATTAAACAAATGAAATGGCAATGACACACCTATATTTTAATCCATCGCAGGCTACTTGATTAATGGAAATTTTAAAAATAATGTTTCTTACATGCACAAAAAACGATTTTAACAAAAAAATGGTAGTTAGGAATAAAATATCTAATATAGATTAAAATATCATCGGAGTTTGTTATCAGTGTTTAAAAAAATATATATTCTTACTAAGCAAGCTAAAGTAGTATCAAAGCTAAGTCTAGCCTTCTTGATTTTTATAGAACAATTAAGATTTTTTGAGCACAAAGGTATAAAACCGAAAATAACTAAAAAAATATTAGGTCTAAGAGTAAACAACCCTAACAAAGTTTTATAGGGAAATAATTTCTGCGTCGGACTAACTAAAAATATACAGGGTATTCCATTTAAAATAAGGGAGTTATTTGGCTCAAAAGTATGCAATATTATATGTTAATTTTTAAACACCCTGTATAATTTTAACGACCAAATTAAATTAGGTTAATACTACAATGTGTTTTTTACTATTGTAACATACTATACAGAGTAAACCATAACTTGGGTAAGTTTTATTAAAATATTGTTTTATCGTGAATTTTTGAAAAATCCTAATTATCTTAAAAACCTTTCATTTTTGGTATAGGGATCGCTTATAAAACTTACCTTATTTTTGTTCTCACAATCCAAAAATGGACTAATATACAGGGTGTTCCATTTAAAAAACATAACTTTGATATGTATCTTTTTTGAGCACCCTGTATAATTCATAATAATTTTAAATTATGCTCCCAATGCACCCGCATATGCTTGTAAAAATATTTTTAAAATATTACACCGTTTTCGTAACAGAGACCGAGGCGTATGAGCTGCGCCACCCTGTATAATTTTTTATTTATATATATATATATATATATATATATATATATATATATATATATATATATATATATATATATATATAATGTCGAATGTTTTTAAAATGTAAAGCAATTTTTTTAATACCAGAATATTATTGGAGTACAGAATGTCCGGATTTTGTTGTAATTGCAGGGTATCTCGGTTATTATATTGGAGATAGTCTTGCGGTTTTTCCGAAACGTTACTACTTTTTAATGAAACGAAAGATGCCACTAAAATATTTTTTATGGCTGTCTTTTTTTGAAAAGGCAAACATCATTCTTTTTCAACTTTTGGACCACCCTGTACTTTAGTAAGTTAGAACAAAAGTAAAAAATCGATATTAATAGGAATTTTTATGAACCAAATATATTGTTACGGTGCTATGCCAAATATAAATAGGTATGTGGTAGCACTCTTAAAAATTTTCTTAATATAATTTTTTTTTAATATATATATATATATATATATATATATATATATATATATATATATACAGCGTGTCCCACGCAGTTCTTGCCATATGGGAAAATTTTTTACTGACAGTCGAAACAAAATCATTTTGATGTAGAAAAGTTCTGCTTATTTAAAAACTAAAAATATCTACGCAAAAAGTTTAAAAATACCAGCAGTATACAGAGTAGCGACAAAAATGTAAAATTTATCCAAGACTAAAGTACCCTTATTTTGCAATATTCAAAGAAAAGTTATTTAAAGGAATTATTTAGAATTAATTTTTATATCTAACTACGAAATCACAGCCACCTACGAAAAATATATATTTTTGTATTTCAGTAAATCAGAACGGAATAAAAAGTAAAAGCTTTAATATAAAACAAATTAATGTATCACTTATAACAAAAGAAAATTAGTGTAATTTAAATTTTAATATAGCCACCTTCTTTTTTCATGCATTTTTCTGTTAACTTGGAGAATTTTGAAACAACTTTTCTCAAAACAACTTGAGGGATTTCTCGAGCACACTGGGTTATTATCCTTTCTAAGCTATCGATATTTTGAAATGGTCGGTGAGAATACACTTTTTCCTTTAAATATCCCCAAGGAAGTAATCCAGTGGGTTCAGGTCAGGTGACCTCGCCGGCCAATGAATTTCTGAAAATCTTCCTATCCAACGCCCCTGGAACATTTCCTGAAGAAACTCGTTAACAGCTCGAGAACTATGGCATGGCGCACCATCATGCTGATACCACAAAGTATTTCTAATGTCACGTGGAAGGCCATTAATAAAGTCAGACAACTGATTTCCCAAAAATGAAGGTAAACATCCGACGTTATATTACCCCGGAAGAAAAATGGGCCTATCAGTTGATTATCTAAAATTCCGCACCACACATTTGTCTTAAAAGAAAACTGATCCCGACACTGGATAACAAACCGCGGGTTAGCTGTACTCCACCATCGATAGTTCTGAGAGCTAACAACTCCATTTGACGTAAAACAAGCTTCGTCAAAAAAAAATATTTTTCTATAAAGATACGGGTCGTCTTCATGCATACCTTGATACCAAGCTGAAAAATCAAACCGAAAATCAAAGTCTCAGGATGCAATGTGTGGACAAAGATGGGTTTATAGGGATGAAAATGATTTGCTTTAAGAACTCTTCCAGCAGTAGATTTACAGACTGAGCGTCTTTCATTTCCAGGAAGTACTTTTTCCATATTTCTCAAGGAAATCTTGGGATTTTCAACAACGGCTTGGATAATTTGCAAGTCAAAATCTTCATCATCTTCGACCTGAACTTGATTTTTTTATTGAATCTGTTTTCTACCTTCCACTACCTTTAAATTTTGCCATTATGTGTCCAATAGTTTGATGAGATACAGATATTTCAGGATGCCTTTCATTGAAAATCTCAGCGGCTTCTCTAAAGGTTTTGTAGTTGTCACCCACAATTAAAACAATTTCAATCTTCTGTTCCGTGGTTAGTTTTGGAGGCATAATAAATCAAAATGATAAATGGATAAACTGAATTTATAACTGTACTTCTGACTAGAAATAATGTCAGTGTTTATGTCAGTTATTATTGGCATAGTTACCTTCAGGTCCGATAATTACCTTTGTTAATTTTTGACAAAATTTTTTAATGTAAAATAAAAAATACTCTTTTTTTCGTAGGTGGCTGTGATTTCGTAATTAGATATAAAAATTAATTCTAAATAATTCCTTTAAATAACTTTTCTTTGAATATTGCAAAATAAGGGTACTTTAGTCTTGGATAAATTTTACGTTTTGTCGCTACTCTGTATACTGCTGGTATTTTTAAACTTTTTGCGTAGGGATTTTTAGTTTTAAATAAGCAGAACTTTTCTACATTAAAATGATTTTGTTTCGACTGTCAGTAAAAAATTTTCCCATATGGCAAGAACTGCGTGGGACACTGTATATATATATATATATATATATATATATATATATATATATATATATATATATATATATATATATATATATATATATATATATATATATATATATATATATATATATATATATATATATATATATATATATATATATATATATATATATATATATATATATATATATATATATATATATATATATGTTAGTATTATGTCACGGAGTAACCGTTCTCGAGATAAACACCTTTAAATGGATCCCACAATTTTTTATGGAAAATGAATTTTGGCCAATTGTTTTCAAACTTTGCATAGTGGTAGTTCTTAACACGGTGATCAAAGGTCTTTCAGGGCACAAAGCCGAAAACGCCTCCAACCCCCTAAAATCACCCTCAAAGGTCCCCAATTCCCCAATGACTTTTGAGGGTGATTTTGGGGAGTTGGAGGCTTTTCTTTTGCCTAAGCTTTGATCACCGTGTTAAGACTACCACTATGCAAAGTTTGAACAATTGGCCAAATTCATTTTCCATAAAAATTGTGGATCCTTTAAAGTGTGTTTATCTCGAGAACGGTCTCCTAGACACTTAAATAAAGTATACATTTTTGATGCAGATGGATTTATAGTAACTTATTTTTTAATAAACAGGTCAATATTCTAAGCTTAAAAAAAGTTACGACATCTAAAACAAGTGAGGAAGGCCGTAGCTGGCGCCCTCTAGTAGCAACATCAAAAGCGTGGACGAATTTAAATTTCTCGCCTCAGAAAACCCCAGATCCCAAATTTTGTACCGCTAGGTTATTTGGTTAAAGAATAATTAAGAAAAAACGAAAGCAAAATTAAAACTTTAACACCCTGTATCTTAATAACTAAGCATTTTAGGGCCCACGTTTATATGAACTTTTCGACTTAAAATCGATCCAGGAATGCCTCTTTCAAATTATGACATACCATTAAGTAACACCCTGTAATATATATATATATATATATATATATATATATATATATATATATATATATATATATATATATATATATATATATATATATATATATATATATATATATATATATTATATATATATATATATATATAATATATATATATACAGTAAAGAAAATAGATTTCTTTAATTTTGAATTTGGCGCGCTTCTTGCGGTTTATTATAAATGTTAAACTAATTAGTTTGAAGTTGACTTAGACGTTAGAATTATTAATAATATTGTATTAGGAAAAAGGCCGTAAAGTAATCTTTGAATGAGATTTATTTTGTGAAGAAACGATTAGAATTAGTGGAAAAATAAACTTTGAATGTCGTTTCTTTGTTTTCAGGTGAGGTTTTTTTACAATAGTGTTCTAAATAAGATGTTTTCTTTGATAAGAAACTAATAAAATAAATCTTTGTTTTCAGAAGCAACACATTAGTTTATTTCCATCCAAAACCATAAGATATAGTCTTATAAAACGACATTTTGTTTATTGAAATACCTAACAGACGAAAACTATGGAACAGCTATGTTTTGAATTTGCAATATTGCCGTCGAGTGATGGAAAATCAAACGTCCATTGTGTAGACTTCAGGGATTTAAATAAAATAGTAGTGCCACAGGCTCAACCTTTCCCATTAATTGAAGACCTTATGATAAAGACAAGGAATTGCAATTATTTTACAAGCCTAGACATAAACTCGGCTTTTTGGTCTATACCTCTAAGAGTAGAAGACAGGAAGAAGACAGGCTTTGTAACGCAGGAAGGACATTTTCAATGGACTTGTTTACCACTCGGTTTGAAAACATCACCAGCAATATTTCAAAGAATATTAAGTAATATACTTAGAAAATATAAACTTACGGATTTTGCCGTGAATTACATAGATGATATCCTGATATTTTCCAAATCATTCGAAGAACACATAAGTCACTTAAAAAAATTGCTGGAAGCAATTCAAACAGAAGGATTTCGATTAAAATTTACAAAATGTACATTTGCATCAGATTCAATCAAATATCTAGGACATATTATTCAAAATAATTCGATAAAACCAGTGAAGGACAACTTAATTTCGATAAGGAATTTCCCAGTACCAAAACCCAGAAGAATGTTAGACAACTTTTACGAAAAATCAACTTTTACCTCGAATACATACCAAGAAGTGCAATAATACTAGACCCACTACATAATTTACTTAGAAAAATCAGAAATTCTTTTGGTCTGAAGAATGTCAAAAAGCGTTTGAGAAAATAAAGAGCTTATTATGTTCACAACCAATATTAGAAATATTCGATCAAGATCTACCAATTAACATTTATACCGATGGATCGCTGGAGGGCGTTGGAGCAGTTTTGAAACAACTACAAACAGATGGTAAAGAAAAACCAGTAGCCTACTTTTCCAAGAAACTAACTGGAGCATAAAAGAAGAAAAAGGCGATATATTTAGAATGTTTGGCCATCAAAGAAGCACTGAGATATTGGCAGTACTGGTTAATAGGTAAATCATTTACAGTTTACTCAGACCACAAACCATTGGAGAACATGAACTTAAAAGCAAGAACAGATGAAGAGCTGGGTGATCTGATGTATTATCTTTCACAATATGATTTTAAAATAAAATATTCCCGGGAAAAGAAAATTTAGAAGCAGACTGTTTAAGTCGAAATCCTGTGTTGGAACCAGAAGAAAATATAGAAGAACAATTAAAAATAGTGAACTTAGTTACTTTAAAAGATATTATGATGGATCAGAATGTAAATAAAGAAATACAGAGAAACAAAAACAAAATAATTGAAAGGAATAATGTATACTACAAAAAAATAAGAAACAAAGAGAAAATAATAATAACAGAAGAATTTAGTATAAGACTTATAAAACAAATACATGAGGATCTGTGCCATATTGGAGTTGGACAAATGCTAAGGACTCTTAGTTCACTGTATGTAACTAAGAATTTAACAAAGAATATAAAAAATATTTGTAGAAGTTGTGAAATTTGCATAAAAAACAAAACAAGAGGACAGGACAAATACGGATTGATGTCACATTTAGGTCCGGCGACAAGACCTTTTGAAATAGTATCACTAGACACAATTGGGTTTTGGTGGTTCAAGATCAACTAAGAAATACCTACATCTTTTAGTAGACCACTTCACTAGATACGCATTTATTATAACATCAAAAACCCAGAGTGCACATGATTTTATAAAGCTAATAAATAAAGTCACCGAAACAGATGAGATTGAAATGCTTCTCACCGACCAGTATCCTGGAATAAACTCAAAAGAATTCAAGAAATTTCTTAGTGACAACAAAATAACAATGATATTTAACAGTGAATGCACCTTTTTCAAATGGCCTGAATGAAAGGTTAAATCAAACACTAGTAAACAAAATTAGATGCAGAATAAATGGAAATGGAGAAAAGAAAGCGTGGACTACAATAGCACATGAATGCGTAGAAAAATACAATCAGACTAATCACTCAATAACTGGCTACGCACCTTGCTATTTGTTATATGGGACAGATGTTAAAGTCGTACCAAATGAGCTACGCAATAAATGTATACATAGTGACTGGATCAGAGACAAAGAAAGAGCGCTTAATAATACTTTGAAATCACATTACTATAACAAAATGCGCTATGATAGAAAAAGAAAAAATAGAGAATTTAAGGTTGGAGATATGGTATATGTAGAAAATGGTAATAAACTAAATAGGAAAAAGCTAGATGAACTGAGAATTGGACCATATAAAATAGTAGAAAAAAAATCGAATACAATTTATAAGATAGATACAGGACACAGGAAAACAGAGTCAAATCTATTTCATGTTACAAAACTAATTCCGGTACAAATAACAAAAGATGAAAAAGAGGAGGAAACCAGTAAAGAAGAGTTGGAAGAAGAACTTGATGAGATCTGAAGAGAAAATAGATTTCTTTAATTTTGAATTTGGCGCGCTTCTTGCGGTTTATTATAAATGTCAAACTGATTAGTTTGAAGTTGACTTAGACGTTAGAATTATTAATAATATTGTATTAGGAAAAAGGCCGTAAAGTAATCTTTGAATGAGATTTATTTTGTGAAGAAACGATTAGAATTAGTGGAAAAATAAACTTTGAATGTCGTTTCTTTGTTTTCAGGTGAGGTTTTTTTACAATAGTGTTCTAAATAAGATGTTTTCTTTGATAAGAAACTAATAAAATAAATCTTTGTTTTCAGAAGCAACACATTAGTTTATTTCCATCCAAAACCATAAGATATAGTCTTATATATATAAAAATACTAACATAATATCTAATAAGTTTCTACTAACCTCCGCAATTTTTATATATTTTTATATATTTTCACTACCAGGAGTAAAAAATATAGTAACTTATAAAATGCTTGGCTTTTGGTTTAAAAAGAGGTGAAAGACTTTTTTAAAACTGGAAGGAGCGATGATCAGGAAAAAAACTATCTGAAAATTAAAATAACATAAAAAAAACATGTCCAGCTTGAAATTCGCAGTATGAAATGGTTGGAAAGCTTTTTCGATCTTGATATATTTTTCAAATCATTGGTAAATTGTATAACAGCTGAGATGTAGTGGAAGGTCACGAAAATGAGTTAAAAAATACTTTTTGAAACCCAAAAAGAGACGGGTTTAAGATCTTGTTAGCAGATCACCGGCCGAACTAGAGATTGCCGTCAAAAGATTTAAAAAAATTTCTACGACAACACGACCATTTTTAAAATCTTCCCCAGAAGCTCTAGCATTGTATTTTAAAAGTGGTCTATTGATTAGAAAGTAATGTTTTACGTTCCGTAGAAACAATTTGGATGATGGATGTTTTCTGAATTATCTATCATATGTTAAAAGAAGGAATCAAATATTAGATGCGCAGCAATATCTGCGAAAGTTAATATTCAAGAAGTTTTAGATGAAACCGCTGACAGTATACTTAAAATATTAAATCAGAACCAAATCTTAGCTTTTAAATGAAAATTAACTTTTGGGGTTATGGCGTAGCTGGAAGCACAGTCTATGAACTTTAACAAAAACTCTTTTGCTTATTTTTGGCCTAGAACGGTAGACACATCAAAAATATTATTCCCCATTACCCACGACACTGTGCGTCGGCGTATCAAGTTACACGATATGTTTAGGCTTATCATGAAGATTCGGCCCTGTTTCGTCATATTATTTTGTATTTTTTTACCACTATTTCGTCATAACTTTTTTAATATTAATATTATTAATAATTTGGTTTATAATTCTTATTATCTGCTTAGTTTTACATAAAAAAGGTGCTCTTGAAACTCGATAAAGTTAACGGCTTTCGAGATATTCTAATTTTAAACTGGCACGGAAAGCGTGATATTAAAAATTAAAGACCATTATAATTTTTACAAACAATGTCTAAAATTATCTACCCCTTGCTTAAATACATGAGTAAGGGGTGGATAATCATCTCCCTTTCATGGATTTTTTGACCATTCGTTGTTACATATCAATTTTAGCCCTGATAAGTATTAGCACTTTCATAAAATTCCTTAATTGGTGCATTTTGAAAAAATTAATTTTATTTGGGTCAACGATATGATGGTGGTGGGGTGATTAGTAGAGTTCTATCCCAACCCATTAAAAAGTCCTAATCAAATTCTACCCACCATATTTTTTAAATATTTTTGAAATATTACCAACACATACGAATTTTTTCCTGTAATAGTTGTAAATTATTATACATAATGACAATATATTTATTGTGCAAAAGAAGCAGATAAAAAAGAAGCACTATCATATCTGCAATCCAATGTTTATTGTTACCGCAGTTTATGTAAAAAAAAAACATTTTTATTATGGATTAGTATACAATCAATCACTACACACTAACGTCAATGTTTTTTTTTTAGATGTCATATGTAGGAATCTGCAAAGGCTTTTATAAAAACTGAATACTGGGTACTGTAAAAGTCATTAAATTTTGAACACCTATGAAAAAATGTAAAATATTACCTAGTAACAAAAACATATTTTTCTTCAAACGTCAGTAAATCCGTCATTACTGGTCTGTGTAGGCGGCCACGAGGCACAGACAAACAACAAAACAAGCGTCAACAACTCAATATTTATTTAACTAAAAACAAAACCAAAATTTTTATTTATTACTCAGTTAAATATGAAATTGTTTTACTCATTAACTGCTTATCAATACGGAATTCAAACGCAATAAGATATCAAATTTAAAAAAAAATATATTTATTGTTGACCGTGTCCACTGATAGCTTTATGTTACGTTACTATAGCAACAACCACTTTTTATTAAAGTGGAGGACGTTCAAAGCTACTTTTTTTATTTATTTTTCTTTAAATATAAATAATAACTTACTATAATACCCTTACTGTTTTATTCTTAAAAAAATATATATTTTTAGGTATATTACCTAAAATGACTAAGATTTAAATTTGGTCATAATTTTTCCCCATTTTATTAAAACATATTTTAGATTTTTTTGGGTTTGTTTTATTGTTCACCATAACTTTTCTCAAGATGCGTTTCGCTTACCTCACGGATCTCGTCAAGAGGACAATATGCGAATAATATAGAAAATAGATTTGTACCTACAGGAAAGTTGCTGTGCGGTAAGATGGAACATCTACCCCCATCTGATATCAGAATTCATGGTCAAAACAACATCACAGCTTTACAATTCCATCTAGTTGACATTACGTGACAGAGAATAAAAAAACTATGTGTATTTAGTTTATTAAAGTCCCTAAAACTAAGGGAACAAAAGCCAAAGCTTAGCGGTGCTGTCAGAAAAAGGTATAAGTACCTATGAAAAAGGGGATGGATAGGAAGATAGCTCAAAAAACTTAAATGGGTGGCACTCTAGAGGATAAATCCTAAAAAACCAAGGGGCTAAGAAAAGGCGAATACCACGCCACCTCAAAGACCCCATCCAAGATCCGCTACCTACAGCCAGGCAGCGGGAGGCATAAAAGTTGGAATCATCAATTCCAACTTTTTAGATCAAATCCTGACGGTGGGCCAACTTAAGGCCATTTTGGAAATTGTCATGGAACAAGTGATCAAGCCAGGACGAAGGACGGACCTGCAGCCCAAGGTCCACAGCTAGAGCTTGAGCTTCAGACCTGGGTGGCTAGCGCTTGAATGCGCTAATACATCCACAACTAAGTAGATCAGGAGCAACGCCACAAACTTTGGACCATCAGAACATATAAAATTTAAAGTAGTAGAGAAAGCTCATATGTCTCACAATGAAATATTGACTACCTATTGACCCAACAGTCAGGATTACTTCAACTAACCAAAACTAATTCTCATGATATGCCACGAGTGGCTTTACTATTTATTAAACATATTAATTTTGTTTTAACTCCAAAGTTCATTTCCAAAGACCTGGCTGCAGCAATCACAGAAATACGATCCAGTACCGGAAAAATCCAAATAATAGTTGCCCCCGCTTATTTTCCAGGGGAAACCAACAATCCACCCCCAGAAAGCGTTTGAAACCTAGACATAATCAATAAGGGAAACGAACCTATCTTTGTAAATGCGATTAGAAAAGGGTTCTAGACTTAACCTAAGCTACTCCCTTTATAACTAACCAAATCAAAATTGACAAGTATTGAAAGAACTGTCAACGTCTGACCATAAACACATAAGGTTCGATATTGTGGGGGAGATAAAGCGCCTGGAGGAGCATTGAGTGCCCAAACTGAACACCTAAAGTTTGAGCATTTTCTTATGGTACTTGTTATTCTGCTTTTTTTTACCAATTCATTGTAGATGTAAATAAAGATACTTAAACGTATTATAAATATAATAAAATTGCCTAGTTTAAAACTTAAAATTTTCACGAATATGATGGGCAAAAAAAGGCCGATTATACCCACTCCCTTTAAAAGCTTTTACGCGAAACGGCATGACGATCAAGCTCTCAAAAGAAGTATCTGGGAATTGTTCTGGACGAGGATTCATTGCAACTCACACACCAGAAGTTGCAAAAGCAAAATGTCATGATGATCATGCTGAAGGCTATTTGGAATAATGTGGCGACTTAAACCCAGTATGATCTACTTGTCATATATTAGTGTCGTAAAACTCATAATCACCTGGTGGGGTGGCAAAAAACAGAGGAAGTAGCGACACATAAAGAGCTTAATAAACTACAAAGGCTTCTATCTAGGAATTACAAGAGCGATAAAAACCAAACGCCGCCACAGAAGCAATGTTGGGTCTGCTCCCGCTCGACTGAAGCCTAAGGAGATAACACCTACTTAGTGCCTCAAGAATAATACAGACACGTAAATTGAAGTCAAGAAACCTGATTTTCAGCATATTGGAAAGTATTCAAACTGAAGCTCTGGCCAAACCTACAGACACAATTTTAGCGGTGCGCGATTGTCGACGCTCTTTTAAAGTTTCAATTCACAACCGCCAAACTATAAAAAGATCCAAGATATATCTTTTAATATTTTAAATAAAGTCTAGGTTATGAATAAAATGCATTAAAAAATTTGCGGCACGAAACAGCGACGTCTTATAAAATTTATATTTTTAAAACATCACTACCTTAAAACACCGCCAATGTCAAAATAAAGCAGTTTTTTGGATAGTGGGCGGATAATAGCAATATGGGTATTTAGTGAAGTGATAGCAGGCAAACAGTGCCGTTGTGTTTGAATTTAACCTTGAGCTGCATTATATTTCCCATATATTAATATTAAGTAGTTCTGTGGTGGTACTTTTCCTATATATATATATATATATATATATATATATATATATATATATATATATATATATATATATATATATATATATATATATATATATATATATATATATATATATATATATATATATATATATATATATATATAATATATATATATATATATATATATATATATATATATATATATATATATATATATATATATATATATATATATATATATATATATATATATATATATATATATATATATATATATATATATATATATATATATATATATATATATATATATATATATATATATATATATATATATATATATATATATATATATATATATATATATATATATATATATAAATAAAAAAAAAAACTTGATAGCTATACAACTCTGCTTAAAATGCCGTGAAAATGAAAACTTGCGTGTTTTGGTACTTTGCAATATTTAACGAAATAGAAAAAACAGATTTAAACATCTAGATACTCATGTCTCGGTCTTATACAAGCCTTTGCGGTATGTTCCAGGCAGTAGTAGCTCTAAGATTTTCAAAACTTTATCTAAAAAGTGAGATATGGGACCCACACCAAATATATACCAGTTCCTATTGGCCTTAAGGAAAACACTGGTAAAAAAATGTTAATTTAAAATTTGCAAAAAAAGTTTTTTCTGCCTTCCAGGGAAAAATTGGACTTATAAAAGCAAATCCTCTAATTGTATTTTTTGATCAAATTTTATTGTCCAATTCAAAGTTTCACAAAATTATCTGTATTTTTATTGAAATTAGAGGCATCTGAAATATTTACATAAGACAAATGTTACGTGAAGAAATTCCACCCGTCTAGCTGTTTAAAAAAATATAGATGAATTTGCGAAATTTGGGACTTGATGATAAAATATAAGAAAAAAATACAAATAAATGATTTAGTCCGATTTTTCCCTAGGGGCTTCCATAAAAATAACTTTTTTTGCAAATTCCAAAATAAAAATTGTCTCATCTGGTATATATTTGTCAGATGTCTTATTTTTGGGATAAACATTTTTGAAAATCCTAAAGCCGACACTGGTCACAGGATAAAACAAAACTACTTTTACTAAAAATAAGTTTTTTTTTAGGTTTTCTAGAAAATCAACGGCTTGTTAATAAAGCTTTAGCAGCAACATTGATCACTTGTTAATTTTGTTGTCATCTTTTCACACAAAAACATTCGTAAAAGGTCTGAATTTTCGAATGTTTAATTAATATAATAAATAATTTAATTTATAAAACATGGGATAGAATAACAGACAGAAAATAAATAACTACATTTTCTTCACTACATACAATAAATCAAAATTACATTCAAACCAATTTACCTGAAGTTTACAAGCCACTTTTGCGCCTCCTCTTTCGTCTTCATCCACAACAAATGGTATATAGGATCATCTCAAATTTATTACAGCAAATAAAAACAACTAATAAAGGGACTACACAATATCCTGTTATTTTTCGTTATTTTAAATTTCTTATTTTCATATAAAAGTAGACAAGTTCTGACTAAGAAAAAGTTATATAAAATAAATAAACCAATAAGAAAGCTTTCGTTGAGTTAAAAAATGACTCTTATTAAATTAGGATAATTGTACATCAAATAAAAACTAAAAAAACTTAGGCGTTTTAATAAATGTATGAGTCTGGATTTACTAAATTACTTTTAATTATGGGGTAATAAAAATAAAGCGTGTAAATGAAGGTCAAGAGAAATATATTGTTTTGCTATCAATCTGTCATCCAATGTTTTGAGTTAAAATAGATTTAAGGGGATTTAATACTAAGTGTCTTGTTATGTTGTTGCCTCAAAAAACCTACGAGCAAAACATAATTAAACTTTGCACTTTATGCAAGAAGAAAAGTATATAGAATAATGACTAATTCTAACATCACAAAATATAATTTAGTTTTATACACATATTGCCACAACGGCAATATAAATATCTAGCCTGTCTTATAAATGATTTAACAAGTTGGTAGCACTGTTATAAAAAATAGAGCCATAATTACTTCTACAATTATTGTTTCTGGTGTGTGCACGTAGTATAGGTATATGATCGAAATCTGCACATGGCAAAGGTAACTAGAAAGTATAATATTGTGCAGTTGCACGTAATTTAAGCAGATATACTAGCTGTATGTGATAATTAAGAGATTATAGAAAAAATAAGGCTCTGTTGTTTGGTGAAAAAAAGATCAGCAATGGCTGGGATAAGCAAAAATCACTAGGCTAGATAGACAGGATTGGCTAGCGATTACGAGAACTTTCTGCACCATGGCAATGGCAGCCATAGTACTCCCAAACTTACTTTCCGTTTATAGTTACTTGGAGAGAAAAGCGAGAAAGGCTATCGAGAGAAACATCTAATATCAATAAACACGCCACAGATATAAACAACTTGTTTGTATCAGAACTGGTATGTTCCACACACTGGCCAGACTAAAAAATCACAACAAAGTTTGGTTAGTATGGGTCCCAGTAAGACAAAATGCATCGGACCAAAACCCATATATATTTTTTTTTAAATTACAAATTGACAAAATTAGAAGTATAAATGTCCTAATGCCAAAATGTTCTGCCCTTAAAGAAACTATTTTTGAATCAACAACTACAAATCCTGATAATTTAGTTAACTAGGTACCTATTTTAACTGACAAACATACATTCATGCAAAACAAAATAATCTACAGAAGATAAATAAATAACTGAATAACTTAAGCATAGTGCGTGGATTTAAGACAAATATTTTAATGGCCATTTTTTAAATACCCGTCGGCACTTATGATGCTGGAAGACATGTCACTGCTTTCCTTGGAGTTAGTATCTGACAGTCCTGGAGATGACGGCCCACTGCTTGATACGAAGCTAGGAGGACCGCTCCAACCAACACCTAAAAATAAAAATGATGAATAAGTGGCTACCGAAGTTTCACTACTTAAGTCATTGAATAGATACTGCAATAGGACCCCTGCAGATATTTTTTTATTGGCCTTCATACCTAAATAACACTGCGGGCCAATCATCTTTAGAGAAGAATTAATTACTGTAAGATTGTATTTGAGAAAATCTATATTTGAATCGTGTTTGTCAGTATATCACAAACTACTGCAAAGAGCACATATAGTATAATTGTTAAATATAACACGAAGAAAATTATTAATTTTGAACAATTTTTAAACACTGTAAAGGGTCTAAAGCAAAAAATAAAAGTTTTCTTGAATTCCTTGGCATAATTGTAAAGAATTCTTAAAATGAGTATTTTAAACGTGACGGACTTCCTAAGCTTTAATAAATATATTACAAAAATTGAGAAACATAGTTATTTGCCGTACATCCAACTCTTTTAAAAATTACAATTAAATTCGAATACCGGTACATCGTATAGTATGGTGAGTTCTCTCACTGGGCCTTGAGCAATGAGGCCTAAGCCCAATATGCTCTACACCAACCCCTAAGCATACACAGGTTCCGAAACCTAGTCATGTCCCTTGTGTGTGCATATTTTTTGAACTGGTCTGGCTCTATCATTTTGCCTACTAGAGTCCCAGTTTCCTCACTAGTAATGAGAGTACTACTAGTGGTAGATATTTTATGTCATTTGGGTCGAGCCATGCCGTTCCTAGACATTTCCCTCTGCCCTAGTGCTGGGCAATCTCTAAGATATGTATGACGTGTTTTCTACCCTCTGCACCATCTACATGCACTTTTCTCACTTTTTCTATCTGGTTGAGATAGTGACTATTTCTACAATGACCTGTCAGTATGCTTGTCAGGTTTCTCATTAGCACCCTACTGAAGTCGTTTGTGCTCATAGGAGAGTCTTTCCATAGGTATTCCCCAAAAATCCATACCGATACAACAAACCGATATAAACACCCTACCTTGGGCGAGCCATATTTATCTAGAAGACTTTTAAAAGGAGTTGATGCAGCTATTTTAAACACGGTAAAACTTGTAAACATTTTTTTTGGTCATCTATTTAAAGAAATTCGTGTTGAAATTGGTGGAAAAGTTACTGACTCGGTTAGATATCCTGGAATAGCAGCAACCATATAAGGATACATTTCTTACAATGATAATCAAATAAATATAAAAATGCCAGTCAAAGTATTGATAAATGATTGTACTTGCGGTATGAATGACCCAACCACTGGAAGTTTTAATTTTTGTGCCGCTCTGCCAAAAATTTTCAAAAAATACTCATTAATGTTATACACAAACTGGGGTTAGTGAGAAACCCCTCTGGCATAAATGCTATTATTAACACTGCTGACGGAAAAAATGTAGAAGTTAATATTAATAAGATTGCGTGGCAAATACCACACATTACAGTATCCGATGCTGAACAGCTAGAACTTTTAAACTTGTTGGAAGTGAAACAGAATTGGATATCCATTTTAGAAGCTGGGAGCTTGCAGAACATCCTTCAGTATCAATTGGAAAACAACGTGCGTGTCTATTTACCGCGGCTGCCTCGGGCGGCGTGTTTGTTATCGTTTCTGCGGCAAGTGGATACCTAACCGGTGCCCGCAGCAAAGCGAACACTGCTGTGGTCGAGCCAAGTTTAGAAGCCAGCGAGACTGTTTTGCCGTTGTTTAAGGAGGGCGTATAATATTACCAGATAAGCTTATACATCAATACGTCTATACTTCAAAGAACGTAAACCCTTTTTTAGCAGTACTTAACCAAAATATTTTTAAATATTTTTTGCATCATATTTAACCTTAAATAAAATTATTTCAGTAACATTTAGGCTGTTATATAAGAGTTAATATTATTTTTCTTATCAACGTTTGCAACCTACCCAATTGTTCATATATAATAAATCTTGTTTCATTAAGTTTTTACAATAATTATAGTGTTATTTTCTTAGAAAACATAGGGGCACCAAAAGAAATGTTTTATGAATTCTCATAATATTTTGTCTGACTCCATCTGTAAAAGTCGTACTTTTTGGATCAATACAAGTACTAAAGACTAAAATAACTTCTACTTACTATTGCTAGGCGACTGCAACTTTAATGTTTCTGCTTTTCCTTGTATACTCCCGTAGTCTATTACAGCACTACCAGTTGGTGTAGGCAATGGGGTTGAGGGGTATTTTGGTGGCGTTGAAGATGGTGTTCGGTACAATTGGGCAGTAGTCATTCGATCCAGGAAAGCATCGATTTGTTTTAATGATAATGCATTGTGTAAAGTTTCTAAAGGCCTAATTGGTGGTACACCACCAAATCCATCTATAGCTAAAAATGTTATTTTCAAAGTATATCAAATGATTTATGTCGATAGGAGAATATATTACTAAATGCCTAATGCTGTTTTAAAAATCTTAGGACTTCTGTAAAACAGATATGATATATTTGGTTAATAACAAAATAGTTTTCCATAAAACATAATTGATAAGTTTTAACCATTTACTTCTGACTACTAACAAAGTCTTTAGAACTAATAATAGTGCTTAATTTTATTACTGACCTGAAGCACTAGCTGTACTTGAAATCATATCGCGCAGATTGGGTGCGCTCGAACTTCCAGAGATGACTGCCGTCGAGAACAGGCTGTTGGTACTGCCGCCTATCAGTTTTTTGAGCCCCGGCATTCCGTAGCTGAGTCCCATAACCTTAAAGTAGCTCATCTGTCCGGCAATACTGTGTCGGTGGCGTTTGATGGCCTGGCCGCATTCTGAATAGGACACGCAAGGGTTGATCACACGGGGATTAGCGGGGTGCGACAGAGAGCGACGCGAGGAAAAGAAAGATAGGAGATTGGGATTAAGACGGGGTGCGCAAAGCAGACACGTGGTGTCGGTGTCATGCTCGGGATAGTAGCTAAAGGGGATATGTGATGGTTCTTCCAGCGAGAGCCTGTTGGGATCACTATTGCGAGACAGGCTCCGACTGTACTTCTCTAGCAGATAATGCTTATCTGAACTGCTAATCCATTCGTTATCAAGAATGTTTGGATCAGAAAATGATCTGTGATGTAAGATGGGTAGTTTAAAAGCGATCTCTTTAATGTCAGTTTCCCAATTTACCTCTAGTGATACATCGTCATTTTGGGAGGCCTGAGACTCTACCGTATCTTGATGTAATAACCGACAAGACCTACTTTTAAATTTTATATCTGATAAAGGCAATTCATTAGTACTGCTAGCCTTACTAATCTGTTTATTCTCTAACTCCGAGGTAAACAGTGCTAAATTTATTTGAGTCAAAGGTAATTCATTTGTAGCGCTTTGAGGCCTGGATTTATCACTGGAGTTACCGGCAGCTTTGCTAAAAGTAATTGGAGAATCACTGGGTGACTCAAAATCTAAAGATCCGGATATAGGACTTAAATCTGGTTTATCACGTAGAGGTTTAAAATTATAATTTCTAATCATGTGTTGTACTTGAGAATCAAATGGATTTACAGTTCTGACTGGAATTTCAATTGGAGGACTTACAGGGGTGTTAGTAGGAGTTATGGACAAGTCTGTATCGTCAAGTAATTATTTTGTGTAAATTAATAAAAATAAAACATAAGAAAGGCGCGCGCATTCAAATACAAGTACCAAAACAGGACAGACAAGCAGGACAGGAAAAAAGAAATAAAAGAAAAAAATAAGTTAAAATGTTCCATCACCGGCCAAGAATGTAAAAAGCCAACTGCTAATATTTTTGTTAAATTTATTAACATTTTTCAAACAATTACTACTTAACATCAAATTATTTTAGATAACTCCAGAAACAGCGCCAAAGAAAAAGTATATATTTAATATTATCTTTGAACGCTGCAAGTACAAGGATATTATCTTTTTAATTTAACTTTTATTAAAAGTTTTTTAATAAAGATTTAATGACCTAGCATTTAAAATAGAACACTAATAAAAAATATTATTAAAAAATTCTTCTTTTCCTTTGACAAAAAACTTAATCAAAAAATTGCTTAAATATAAAATATGTAAATTTCATTTCGTAAGACTGGCTAAATTTAACAAAACTATTTTCAAGTTAAACTAAAAAAAAACATTCACAAAATAAACCGACACCAAAAACACAACTTTCGACCATTAAACTTATAGATTTTGTAAGATATTTAAATGATTTTAAAATTATTAAATAGGTTGCAGAAAGAAAATCAAAATCTATCTTTTAGTTTAATGTTCAAATAAATTAAATAAGCATGAGGCATCCAAATCTAAAATATAGGCAATAATGTAAAATGGCAAGACCCCAACATCATTATAGAAATACTTTTTATAAACGAGTAAACCAACTTATTTTTGGTTTCTATACATATAGTATACCTTTTTATATTTACCAAAAAGACCATTTAATACCATACTAGATCAAGAATAAAGTTACTAGAACATAGCATATTATTACTAATGGCAAAGACAATCGTAGTTACCACTATAGACACACAGAACAATGTAAAATTTTTGGTAATAGGTTTGGACGCTCGCTTGCTGAGATTCCTTGAGCGAGCGTCCATCGAGAAAATATACGTGCACGCGCTGCTGTAAAAACGAACACTGTTGCCAAACCAATAAAAAAAGTAACAGAAAGTAGGAATTATTTCTGTCGAAAATAGGCTTCGAATTTATATTCGTTTTACTCGTACTGTGGGGATTTATTTCCTAAAATATATGTATACCTAGTATAAGAATACACGTTGGTAAACATGATTTCAAATTTTTACAAATTCTATTTTTTTATTATAAGACATCCCTACATAACAAGAAATGTTTGTATAGGCTTACCTAAATTTATTTAATTTTTTTTTTATAAATAAAATCCAAATAAACGCATGTATTTTTTAGTTTATTACTATTTGCAAATAAAGTGAGAATTATTAATTAAAGTGTGGCCATCAAAGAAGCAAAAAACGGCTAGTTTTTTGGAGTTAAATAAAAAAACGTTTTTGTTTAATTCATAGCATATCGTATTGCCATTTGTGCGTTGTGATTTGTTTGTGTTTTCCCTGTGGTAATTAAAATTTGTATTCTTGTTAAAATGTCGGGAAATCTATGTCAATATTATGACTGCAGAATAAATCGAAGAGCAGATAAAGTTAGGCTTTCTCGTTTTCCCTACAAGAATAGTAAACTATGTAAGCATTTGATTATAATCTGTGGTAAGTATTTATCTATGTATATTAAAATTATTTAGACTAATAAATACCTTATAGTTTTATGATCGACACCTAAAATTTAATCGGTGTTTAGAGTAACCTTTGGATAGTTATTAATTCAAATATTTGATATTTAAAAGAGTGACCGCAAAAATCGCTTAAAAACTGCCTGTTTTTTCACATTTATTCATTTAGGAAGACCAGTGCAAATTTTTAAAAATTACATCTATTTAGGGGTTGGAAAGATGCCAAATCTAAAAAATTGCATAAATACAGTGGTATTAAAAGTTATTCTCACAGCAATTTTTGTTTCAAATGGACCTTAAAAAAATGAAATAATACATTTCCATCCCTGCAAAGGTTGTAAATCAACCCCCATGAACTATGTGGGGGTACAATCATTCCCTAAAATATTTAAAATCATGTACAACTTTAAAAAATTCAAAAAAAATCAGATTTTTTAGACATGTCTAATAAAAAATAAATGTATATGATAGTCAACCACCCTTTTCTAAGAGTAAAACAACCCTAATCAGTGAGAAAAAATGAACGAAATCCTAGCTTTTACAAAAAAAGCTTTGTATTTTTTTGATTCAAGTATAGAAAGCAAGTGTACCCACATTTTTTGAGATCACTTTTAACCAAAACCACCCCTGCAAGGGGGTAAATTCATCCCCTAAAATTAAGAAAATTCATGTTATATTTGAGATATTCTAAAACATCCAAATATATATTTTTAATATTTTAAAAGTTTTATATGATTTTATACATTTAAGGGGATGAATTTACCTCCTTGCAAGGTAGCTTTGAGTAGAAATGAACTCGAAAAACCTAAGAAGGCCTATTTTATACATCTGGGATAAAAAATATGAGGCCAAAACTCTTTTTGCATAAGCTAACATTTTATTCAATTTTTCTGATAATGCGGGTTTCTTTACCCTTAATTTTAGCAGTGGTTTATTATCAAAACTCACTCTTAACTGTCCATCATATTTGAGATATCCTAAAACATGTAAATTTTTTTTGCGATTTTAAGTTGTATATGATTTTCTATATTTTATTTAATATACCCCCTTGCAGGGTAGTTTTGGTTAAAAAAAAACTAGAAAAATCTAGTAACACCTGGTTTATATACTTAAAAAAATACCAACTGAAACTTTTCTTAAAAAATTTAGTATTTTATTTAATTTTTCCTATTTATAAGGTTAGTTCCACCCTTAGAATAGGGTAGTTGATTATTATAAACATTTATTTCTTATTAGACATGTCCTAAAAAATCCGATGTTTTGGAATTTTTAAAGTTGTATACGATTTTATATATTTTAGTGGATGATTTCACCCACACATAGTTTATGGGGGTTGGTTTACAACCTTCTTAGGGATGAAAATGTATTATTTCATTTTTCTAAGGTCCATGTGAAACAAAAATTGCAGTGAGAAGAAATTTCTAATACCATTACAATTTTCGCAATTCTTCAGATTTGGCGATTTTCCAACCCCTAAATGGGGGTGATTTTTTAAAATTTGCAAAAACCGAAAAGCAATGCTCATCTTAATTTTTTGCGACGAGTAATTTAGTATAAAATTTATATTTGCATGTTTTTTCTCACCTCTTTGTAAATTGTGAAAAAAAACAGGCAGTTGTTGCGGTTACTCTATGATTGCAAACAAGGTTCTATATTTATTTTTAGGACTGAAATAAATTTAAAAAAATTAAGTTCCGGGGGGATTGAAAGCCACTTACTCTGGGAAATATTTAGGTCGCGCGTTAATTTTAATTGGATAGTATTTTTTTTCTTATTCACTTATATTTTATATTCCTGCTTAAATAATCAGTATATTTAACTATGCACGATACCTCTGAAGCATGGGTAAGATTAATAAAAATGTGAAAGGTACCAGGGCGCGGGATTCGAATACTCCATGTTTGTAATGCAAAATCCAGTTTAAATTGAAATCGTATCTGCTCCCCTTCTCGAGATTTACAAAAAAAAATCTTTTTAAATTTTATAGAAAATGTTTTATTTATTTTGAAAATAAAAATGCATTCATTTAAGTTTTGCAATTTCTAGTAATTTGTTTGATATTCCACGTGTAAAGACAAATATTTAATTTTTTTAAAATATCAATATAAAAAAAAATTCTAAAAAACTTTTTAATCGAAAAATTAACATTTTTGATTTTTTTAAACTTTATTTTCGATAAACTTAAAAAATAAAAATATTTGTCAAATTAAAAAAATATTCATGTTGATTTTACATGCCAAAAAAGTGGGGTCGTGATTTTAAACAATTACCAAATTTTTAGAATAAATAAATTGTCCTATATATTGTTCTCAATAAATAGGTTTTGCGTAATATTTAAAAACTATACAATTTAGACCCATCAACCCTTATACAACGTAAATAAAGTTTTATTATAAAAGTACAATAAATATAAAAGAGCTGATGCACATCATCGATGATTTTTTTTATAACTGTATAAGATTGCTCAAAAGCCTGCTCTTTTTTAATATAGGTCCTGTAATTTGATTTATATTATTGTTAATAATTTTTAAATATTTTTAGCAGCATTTCCTTAACCTTACTAGTCAACCTATAGAAAATTTTAGTTCCATTCAGGACTTTTGAAACACTCTGTATTTACATTTCATATTAAATGATGCTCAATTGCACAATTATTACCTTTTTGTTTACATAAAAAAGATTAAATGCAACAAAAACTCTTATGTTATTTTATATTAACAATAATAATTTATTTATTCACTAACAGCGGTGGCGTACTGGCCAGCGTACCAGCCTCTCAAATAGGCCTTACGAGGGATTTTTTTTGCAGATTGGATTTGTATGCGGTTTTTTGCATTTGATTCGTATAAACGGCTACAAACTTAATAAACAAATTTAATTAATGGAAATGAAAAACTGGATTTGTGTATTAAAAAATGCATTTTTAAGTTTACAATTATATATATTTTTTTCTAATTACAAACTATAAAATGCATTCCTAAAATTTATTTTTCTAATGCACAACGGCAGTTTTTCATTTTCCGTTAATAAAATTTGTTCACAAAATTTTTCATACGAATCGAATATCAAAAACAGCATTTAAATTTATCTTACAGCACAAAAAATTCATCGTGCATTACTTCGTTTCCTCGAATAATATCTGTGCAAAAAGCAGTGCGTTGTTTTTGCAACATAAATATGTGCGGAAGGAGCCTACGGTTTAAATAGACTAGACATAGTAAGAAGTCAAAACGGCAACGCTGAGAGGTACCTCAGCAGGTAAAAATTAAATATTCTAATAAAATTCGATTGTCGGCAAAAAGTATTTATACAAAGGGACTGGGCGTCTATAGTGATAACTACAATTGTCTTTGCTAATGGTTAAAACGTTTAAAACAGGAAAAAATCTCCACAAAACACCCATAAAATCCAACGTTTTGGTGGCAAGTCTGCCACCGTTATCAAGATTAACTTTAATAAGAAATAAAATACAAATTTAAATTAAATTTGTAAGAATTTTGTTATAAGAGTTAGAAGATTCTAAGAATTTAATATTTTTGCTGTTTTGTCATAAATGACATATTAAAGTAACTGATATATCTATTATTTTTTTTAATAATAAATACACTAGTCAAACCAAACTTTAAATGATAATATTATTAGAGCGAGAAATATTTTACGGTAAAAACTTTTGGTGTGGACTCTCTACTAATTCTACTTTTTTTTACTTCTAGCTACATAAAAAACAAAAATCATTGATTTGATAAATTTATTATTTAGTTTCACTTTACTTTTATTCGTGATAGGTATTAAGAATGTTGATGTATTGGGTAGAAGGAGGATACGTAGGGTGTACCTCAACGAATTTTAAGTTGCTAGAGCAGTGGCATTGTTTGAAGTAGGGTATCGTAAAGCCCAAATGATTAATGTGAGTCATTCGGCGGTTTCCAGAGCTTGGAATCGCTACCAAATTTACGGAATAGTAAGAAGAGCCCCTTATCCCAATCGACAAAGGGCAACAATCCAGAGAGAAGATCGTTTTTTACGACTTTAGGCAATTAAAGATCGCACCGCTACTGCTAGAACACTGCAAAACCGCCTTATAGAAGCTACGGGAATGCGAATTTCGGACCAAAAGATACGAAACCGACTTCACAAAGTACAACTCAGAGCAAGACGACCTGCTAGAGCCCCTAAATTAATTCCAGCTTATCAAGGAAATCGTAGAGCATCTTAATTGGAATTTAGAGCAGTGGGCCAATGTAATTTACAGATGAAAAAAAATCATGTTATTCAATAATGACGGGCGTGTTCGGGTATGGAGACGTCCCGGTAAACGATATTTGGATGTCTGTGTGCAAGAAATTGTTCCATTTGGAGGTGGATCGATAATGGTATGGGCTGGTGTAACATTGACAGGACACACAGACCTTGCGGTATTTCGGGAAGGAACTTTAACGGCTGTCCGTTACATAGAGGCGATATTGGAACCTCATGTCGTCCCATTTGCCCAAAATATGGGCGCTGGGTTCATTCTATAAGATAATGCCAGGCCACTCGTAGCCAGGGTCGTAAGAAATTTCTTACAGGGGCTCAATATTAATGTCATGAGATGACCAGCTAATAGCCCGGATCTAAATCATATTGAGCATCCCTGGGATGAACTGGAAAGACGTTTGAAGGATCATTAACCTTTCCAAAATCTGAACCAAGTTGTAGATGCTGTTTTGACGATTTACGAGCAGTCATCACAACAAGTAATCAGAAATTTAGTGGAAAGCATGCCTCATCGTTGTGCCGAAGTTCTTAGAGCCACAGGTGGACGTACACATCAACATTTTTCTTAAGTGTTTCCTTAAATAAATTTTATTTGTTTTGGACACTTTAATTTGTATTTTTTTTAATCGTATTACCGAACAGGTTTTTGACAACAATATAAGTAAATTTTAATAAAGGCACTTATAAACTATTTTAAAAATATAAATGTTTAACAAAACTATACATATTTTTTTACTTGTTAGATTTTACGGACATGTCTCTATATTAATTTTGAGTAGTTCATAATTAATGACAAAACGTCATAATAAATAAAACGAAACGAAAGGTTTTACATCAAAATTCATACAAATTTAATTTAAATTTCCATTAAATTTTTTATTTAAAAGCGGTACTATTTAATAAAAATTTTTCTGGCGAGCCAATTCAACAAAAGCTTATTAAAATATTTATTATATTATTGGAAAAAGTACGAGTATCATATAAATAAAAATAAAAAATTATATTCAACACATTATTAACCGCAAATTATTAGTTATTATTATATTTTACACCTGGATGTCAATGTATTTAATTAGAACCCAAAAACATGCAGTAGAGAAGAAAGCAAAGCGGTAGTAAATTAAGGATAATATGGAGGCGGCGCAGTGAAAAAGAGATATATCAAACTCTTAATTAAAGGGTTTAATGCACCTCCCGTATACATAAAAAGTAACACCAGTCGCACGGGAATACCAGACAGATGAGTTTAAACAACTTGACTTTGCTCATGCTAAGCGAAGCAAAATTTTTGCAAGTTTTTTAATTAGTATTTACATTAAGAGCTATTAAACTCACCACCATACATGCAAAGTGTCAGTAGAGACATTTATTTACTTCTTGAAATTTTTTCACAATTCTAAATTTAATTTAAATATTACTTCGTTTACATTAAAATCAGTCTTTTTAGAAATAAACAGACTTCAAATATCATTTAAACTTAACTTAATTAAAATATTTGGCTAATTAAACGAGTTTTTTGTTAAGATACTAAGTTTTTTATAGTTTATTTTGATTTCTGGGAATATCAAATTAAAAGAAAAATTATTTGGCTTTTCTCCAGAATAAAGATATTTATATATTATTTTAAAAAATTATACTTTTTTTTTAGAGATTATTATGGAGAGCTAGACTGCTCTCGCAATAATAGTAACAAAAAACATGAAAAGACATAAAAAGGTTTAATTCTTTATAAAATTGAATTGTTTTAAGTACTATAATAAAATAATTATTTTTATGAAATTATATAAAAATAGAAAATATACTTACATGAAAACATTGGCAACGCGTTATAAGATATATATATATATGTTATTTCAAATTTATTGGTTATCGACGGACGGGTGTAGCACATAAATTATTTGATTATATTACTTAAAACAGATAAGAAACTAATTTAACTAGTTTCCTATCTGTTTTAAATAATATAATCAAATAATTTATTATTACCGCTCGATAATAATAAGTTTGAAATAACATATATATCTTATAACGCGTTGCAATGTTTTCATTAATATATTTTCTATTTTTATATAATTTCATAAAAATAATTATTTTATTATAGTACTTAAAACAATTCAATTTTATAAAGAATTAAACCTTTTATGTCTTTTCATGTTTTTGTTACTATTATTGCGAGAGACTCTCCATAATAATCTCTAAAAAAAAGTATAATTTTTTAAAATAATATATAAATATCTTTATTCTGGAGAAAAGCCAAATAATTTTTCCTTTAAGATACTAAGTTGCTATAAAAAGGTTATTAGCTCTTGCTTTTCTTTTATAAACAGCTTATGTATAATTTTCCTAAATAAACTAAAAAAATGTACAAGAATCAGAGCGTACGTTATAAAATTACCAAGTAACCATAAGGTTATTTAATTTTTTTTTTGCTAAATCAGATACCCCTAATAACTTAACTTGTATTTAAAACATTTAATATTTTATGGCTCTCCAAATTTTTGCAAATGACCTAATTTATCAAACCTAAAAAATTTAAATTGGCTTGCCTTTACAGGTTATTTTTCAACAAAAAGACAGGAAAGCTATCACAGAATAACAGTTAATTTTGTGCGATAATTTTTAAACATCCAATTAATTTCTACTTCTTTTTAAAGTAGAATATATCCATCTATTACTTGTTACTAAAAAAAATTGGCCAAATTTGGATACAATTTTAATAAATATCTGTAGGAGAGCTCACCAAAGGTCTGTATGAAGCCCTATTACTGGGTACCGTAAATGCCGGTTTTTTAGATGTTTAACCCATTTTTTCCTAGTTTTGTATTTATTTTTTATATATTTTTTTTTATTTAAATTAGATGAGCTGGAAGAAAATAGCTACTTTATTTATAATTAGTTGTAGTTACACTGTACCTTACGTTTTTGCTGTTTAAAGTTAACATAGAGTAAAAATAATAAAAATTAGACTTAACTACTAAATCTAGTTAAACTTGCAAAAATTCATTTACATTTAGCTTTGCAAGAATAAAAATTATCAGTAAAAGTGCAAGATTAAGTGTCATTTAACTGTGTTTGTTGGAAAAGAACTCAGGTACTACGACATTTACGTATATACGTAAGACACTTATAATCTCAAATCTACATACTAAAGCTATTAGAAAAATCAAAAATGGTTTTGTTGAAATAAATTCAGGAGATAAGAAAAAAATAAGTTGCGTGCATGTAACCCAATTTTATCATTTTCTTTTTTGTATTCTACTACTGAATCTTAATGCCTAGGATATAAAGTAACGGAAATTATGCTCGTTATTAAACAAAATCAAGTTGTCTACATAGATTAGCATTAAAATATAAAAATATTTTTTAAATCTGTAAATACTAAATTAACTTTAATTATTATACCAAGTACAGTTCAAGGTGTATGTAGGTATCATATTTTGACAATAAATAATAAGCAACACAATTTTAATATGGTAAACTTCTTAAATCCTGTAAGAACAATATTTAAGAAAATTAATCTTACTGTAATACTTAATTTTAACTGCCAATAACAGTAGAATCTTGATTTTAACTTGTTACCACGTATTTTATCCCAAAAGTTTAAGGCACAAGCAACCTCACGTTGCGAAAATTAGATCCGACACTATGCAATACGTGACCCAGTAATTGGTCTATGCTGTGATAACAATAGGAGTAAAAAAGTGTATTTTTTTTATTCATAAAACAAACAGGTGACAAATTTTTAAAATCAGAGTGTGATCAAATTCTTAACTAACGAAGGTAACAAACTTATGGAAATTAAGAACCACTTGTATGGTGTGTACGAAAACTCTTAAGAGTAAACCAAGTTATTTAAATTAGGATGAGAATCTCTGAAATAGAATCCTCGCTTGGGTAGGCCTGTGGAAGCCATTACTTCCGAAAATAGTAGACTAACGTTTAAGAACTAAGGAAGTTGCAGGAATGTAAGAACTTTTCAAAGCAACTATTTTTAAAATCATAAGAAAACATTTTCACATAAATAGGGTTTCTGCAACATGGGTACCATGACTTTTTTCGGTAGTACAAAAAGGGAAAGAGAAATAAAGAGTGGAAGGCAGCAAACAGTTTTAAGACAAGTTTATTTTTGAACCTGGAAAATTTTCAGACTTAGATATAATGGGAGATGGGATTATGATGTTGTATTATAGCCCTTTGTCAGGGGTAACGTCAATAGAGTAAAGAAAACCAGAAAAGACTACCCCCAAAAGGCAAGGGTCACGCAATCAAAAAATTATGGCTACCACTTTCTGGAATTCTCAGGAAATTTTGTACGTAGCTCAATTACACCGTCTGCGATATGCATGCAAATAGAAAAGGCCGGGAATACTTATTACCAGTACTCGTTTATTGCATGACAACGCGCCAGTGCATACAGCTTTGAGGGTGCGCAAATTTCGAAAAATCCGACACCCTACAACCCAGATTTGGCTCCCAGCGACTAATGCCTGTTTATCAGGTTAAAATCGAAGCTATAAAGAGGAAAAATTACCTGTCATACAGATATTCAAATAACCGTAAAAACAAGGAAAACCTATTTTTTTGCTGGTATACAAATGTTTTCCAAACATTGTTTAAAACGATGTTATAAACGTATTGAACTAAAAGGGGATATATTAAAAAAACCGTAATAACATTTTTTTTAGATTTATTTTTAATTTACATCAGGTCAGAAAATTTTAAGAATGCTTACGTATCAAAAACAAATTACCCTAATGTAGTAGTGTTATGAATTACTAACACCAGTCTGACACCATGTCTTCTATATTTTATTTTACTATTAAGGACAATGGAATCTTATTTAAGAATCACTAGGTTTCTGTACTAAATATATTTACTTTTTACCATACATTTTAAATTTTATAAAATAACTCGGACAAAATTTTTCTTGATGTTATTCACCCTCAATAGGCTATTAATTATATTATTTTATATAAGCAAAAACAAACTTAAAGTTTGAAAATAGCATATAAAAGAGGTTTTTTTAAAGTTTCTGTTCTTTGTATATATTGTTTTTAGATTTATAATTTGTTTAAATAACTTCACCTTAGTTATTCTTCGTTCATAGGACCACTGGAAAGGAACGTGAACTGGTTCAATTTATTCATTTGGTATAATCATTATGGCTTTTTTGTTGAAAAATGTATTTATGAATTGGCAAGTTTTTTTTTTCAGATAATTAAAAAAAAAATTAAAGCCTATAATTTTGTGTATTAAAGTTTAAGATTTTTTCTGTATTTTCAGGGGTGGCGCAAAACTCAAAAAAATATTTTTAAATGTCAAACTAAATATGACTGCAATAAAAATATCTTATCTTCAAAATTGGATGGATCGCGATCTAGACGATTTTTGTTTACATTCTGATCTCTAACTAAAGAACATATTATTATTAAAAAGTATTTTATAATTGATAAAAAGTACTCTTCTATAAAAACAAAATGTACTAAAAAATAGAAATAAAAAAACACTGTCAAGTATATTGTGCCAATAAAATAATATTTAATTAAGTCTACGATACTATAAATAACAGGCAAAAGTCTAAAGAGGTCAAAAAACATCAATAAGCATATTAAGAATTTTACATGTAATGTAACAAAACTAATGTAAATAATCATTTGGTAACATTTCAATTTTATTATTTTATTTTAATAGGTGTATAAATATTTTTACAAACTTATAAATTTTTGTATTTAAAGTTTGCATATCTAATCTTTTTTAGTTTTTATTTGCGGAAGACCAAAATATAAACAAAAATCCAAAACAGTAGATTAAAAAAAATGTATAAAGGAATATATGTGCACTTTTACTTATCTATGTTTTCCTTATAATTCCATTTTCTTACCAGTAAAATAAAATACTAAAAGAATGTTAAGCATAAAATTTCAGTTAGATTATCTCTCTTAAATATGTCGACAGGATTTTTAGTATAACCTTATTGAAATCTTAAACATACTGTTAGTAACACAATTCAGTATTCCGCTAATAAAGCGTTTTTAAGAGACACTAAATAATATTGTTGTTCGGAACATGAGTTAAATAAATTTGCACTTTGGAATTAAAAACATAACCAAAACGAACACATTAGCAGAACACTGAAGCAGCATACCTGAACTATTAACGGCGTCCAAACTTTGATGAAATTTTTCAGCTGCCCAAACAAATTTGATTTTGTTAAAACTTACAACGACAAATTTTTTTAATATATTTTAGAACAAACTATATATTATCGCATTGAGTAACGGAACCAGAAATAAGTAACAGAAGCCAATACAGGCAGTACAGAGTTTTTCTCTTAAATTGGAGCACCGCTAAAGCCTTTATTTTGAGATAAAAAAGTTTCAAGAGAAAAAGTTATTTGATTTCATCCAACAAACGAGCTTCAAAACGCTGTCATTTTGCGTATTTTTAAATTTAATAAGCTAAATAGTATTTTTAAAATAGAAAAGGGTATATAACTCCTATTAGAATTCGTAATTATTCGATTAATGTTTAGATCATTTGCGTTTAAGATCTAATCTAAAATACATATATTTTGCGTTTTTATAGGGTGTAACATATTGCATTAAATGCTAACATGCATTTGAATCGGATTTGATAAAAAGCGATTATCAACGATAAAACATTCTTTAAATCTAGAAAATCTAGGCTAGTTTTTTAAAAACATAAAGATATTAATTTTTGTTTTATTATTTATGACTTCATTAAGACATTGAAAAGTAACAGTACTTTCTCGTAGAATATCTTTGATACGCATAAAAAGGCTTTTTCCCATACAGAACTTGAATGTTTATTGCATTTTAAATGCGCTTTGGATTCAGAAAACAAAATTAAATCATATTACACTTGCTATTATTACTAAAACTTGTTTTAAAAAATGGAATGAAAATGTAGCTCATGTTAGCTAGAATGAAAAAAGTGCCGTTTTACGTGCACCAAAAATGAAAAGTAAGAAAGTACTTTTAGTTTTTTTAATAACTTTAAATTTTAAAAACATCGCTTAGAGAAAACAAAATTAAAAAAAAAACATTGTATTTTTCCAAATATGTCCGAAAGAACATGAAATTTTTAATACCTAAACGGCATATGATTAGAAACTCTAACTGCAAAACTTTGTTTTAAGTTTACTGTTTCTTTATATATTATCACAGCCCAACAAAATAAAAAAAAATTTTGGTGCCGAAGAATTTACAACTGATTTTAAATAAGTTTGACGCGCTGATTTCAAAAATGTCTTCCAATTTTTCGTAGCAGCTCTAGTTTTTTGGTAATCGATTATACAGTATAAAAAAGCTAAAAATAATGACAAAATATTTTTACTGCTCAAAACCAAAATCTTGCGGCCGGCTAAATTCAAATTAAATGACCTTATTTAGGTACTTGGAAATCCTCATGATCGTAAAACCCAAAATTCGGATACCTGCCGAACCCTCCCGACCGAATTTCGCTACCTGGGTTGTTACTTTATGTATATTTATACACTTACACGGTTCATTTTACTGTTAGTCTTTATAAGTATTAAGTGAAATTGTGATATCAGTTTGTAGTTCATTGTGGTCAGTGTTGTGTCGAAACAAAATAATTTAACTTATGGCATCTACAAGTAGACGTGGTTGCTTAAATCAACCTGACGTTTTCTGTTATATATGTGGTGAATATACTTTTAAAGAAAACAGAAAACCTATTTCCGACTTTGTAAAAAGAACTTATCTCGCCTATTTTGGCGTCCACTTGGGAGACCAGGATAAATCTTGGGCTCCACATTTAGTATGTAAAACATGCGTTGAACATTTGCGGCAATGGTCAATGGGAAAGAGGAACTGCCTAAAGTTTGGAGTACCAATGATTTGGAGAGAAGCAAAAAACCATTACGATGATTGTTATTTTTGTAGTATCAATATTAAAGGCATTAATCGTAAGAATAAACAAAAATGGACATATCCTGACTTAGATTCAGCAAGAAGGCCAGTACCACATTCTGAGGAAATACCCATTACAACATTCAGTAGTCTTCCTACACTCCCAGAAGATGACACAGAAACTTCAACGTCTGATAAAATTCAGCATTTGCAATCCGATAACGACAGTGATTTTCGAGCAGATGTCGGAAGTCTCCAACGTTTCAATCAACAAGAACTAAATGATCTTACTAGAGACCTAAATCTATCCAAGGAGGCTTCTGAATTACTTGCCTCAAGATTAAAAGAAAAGAATCTACTAGATCCAGGTACTAACATTACATTTTACTGTAAAAGAGATAGAGACTTGCTGCCCTTTTTCCCTCAAGAAAATAACTTGGTTTTCTGTAATGATATAAGAGGCCTACTGGAAAAAATGGGTTTATCAAAATACACACCAGATGAATGGCGCCTTTTTATTGACAGCTCAAAGCGTAGTTTGAAATGTGTCCTTTTACACAATAAACGGTAATAAATTTGGATCAATACCCGTTGGTCATTCTACTACTTTAAAAGAGGAATACCAAACAATATCACTAGTCCTGAAAAAAATTAAATATGAAGAACATCAGCGGGTGATTTGTGTGGATTTAAAAATGGTAAACTTTCTCCTTGGACAGCAAAGCGGATATACCAAATATCCTTGTTTTTTTATGTCTTTGGGACAGCAGGGCAAAAAATCAGCATTGGGATAAAAAAGATTGGCCTTCGAGAAATGTCATAATTCAAGGAAAACAAAACGTAATCAACGAACCTTTAGTTGCAAGAGAAAAAATAATATTGCCACCTTTGCATATCAAGTTGGGGCTTATGAAGCAATTTGTTAAAGTTTTAGATCAAGATGGACAATGTTTTGGATAACTGTCACATGCATTTCATGGAATAAGCACAGAAAAACTGAAAGCTGGAATATTTGATGGTCCTCAGATAAGACAGCTTGTTAAAGATCCAGAATTCACAAAATCAATGAACGAAGTTGAAATGAATACTTGGTGTTCGTTTGTTGAAGTAATACAAAATTTTCTTGGAAATCATAAGGCAGAGAATTACATAGAACTAGTAGAAAATATGCTTTCAAAATTTAATTGTCTTGGCTATAACATAAGCATTAAACTTCATTACCTCCACAGTCACTTAGATCGGTTTCCAGAAAACTTAGGCGACTTCAGTGAGGAACAGGGAGAAAGATTCCATCAGGATATTAAAACCATGGAAACTCGTTATCAAGGAAGTGGTGATGAGTAAGAAGTTGTATTTTTGTGTTATTAGGTGCTTTTTCCTTTTTTTTTTTTTTTGTTCACTTAAGTTCGCACCATATGGGAAACTTTTTTATTATTAATTTTACGAAAAAAAGTTATTCTTCATTAAAAGTTCTGCATGCTCCAAAATCTAAAATTGAACCATAAGATATTAATTTGTTTCAGTCGTATACGAGGTATATCAGAAAATATTAATTTTGCTGAAGAATAAACTACCTTTATTTTTGACATTATCGAAAATTGTTATTAACAAAAGTTAATTAGATTTAAAAAGTACGTTCAGATATCTAATTGCACCTATCTATGATGAACATAAAGTTTTGTTATTTTTAACATTTTTTTTTAAGTTGGTTTCATTTGGAAACTTTTTTATTATTAATTTTACGAAAAAAAGTTACTCCTCATAAAAAGTTCTGCATGTTCTAAAATCTAAAATACCACCATCAAGTATCAATTTGTTTCAGTCGTATACTAGGTTTGTCAGAAAATATGAATTTTGCCCAACAGTAAATCATTTTTTTTTTTAAATATCTAAAACTTTAATCAGTTATCTCTTTATTCGTTAAACATTTGATAACCTTTACGTCTCTTAACCTCTACGTTGCATTATTTTGATGATGCATTAAAATAATTGATAAATAACAAAATTATTTATTTTACAATAATTATCAACTATACTGAATACAGTACTAATAATGTAAATTGCGTAACAAGCGTGTAATAATTTATCATCAATTCACTATTGCTTTAACGTATCCGCCTTCTCTTACAATACAGGTTTTTATTCTAGAAGAAAATTCCCTCAATACATTTCTAATTATATTCGGAGTTATACCCTGAGTTGCTTCCGTAATAATTTTTTCCAAATGTTCTACGTTCGTGAATGGCCTGTTTTAATATACCTTTTCTTTTAAGTAACCCCATAAGAAAAAATCTAATGGCGTTAAATCTGGCGACCTAGCTGGCCAAAAAATATAGGAATAATTTTTTCCAAATGTTCTACGTTCGTGAATGGCCTGTGTTAATATACCTTTTCTTTTAAGTAAGCCCATAAGAAAAAATCTAATGGCGTTAAATCTGGCGACCTAGCTGGCCAAAAAATATAGGAATATCTATGAATTAACCTTCCATTAAAGATATTTTCAAGGTATTGCCTTACTTCCATCGTAATATGACATGTTGCGCCGTCTTGCTGGTACCATACCTGTTGCCGTTCATATCTTGGAAGGTCACGAAGAAAATCATGCAACTGATTTTGTAAAAAATTTAGATAGCGTTGAGAAGTCATAGATTGTCGAAAAAAAGGGCCAATTATTTTATCCTTGTAAATTCCGCACCAAACGTTAGTTTTAAAATAATGTTGATCGCGAGTTTTAATCGTAAAGTGATGATTGGAGTCAGTCCACCATCGACAATTTTGCGAGGACACTGTTCCATTAGACGTAAATGTAGATTCGTCAGAAAAAAATATTTTCCTAGCCAAAAAAGGATCGTCTACTAGCGTTCCTTGAATAAGAAAACAAAATTCTAGTCGTCTGTCGTAGTCTCCAGATTTTAAAGTATGGATATATTGTGGTTTATATGGGTAAAACTTGTTCTCTTTAAGAATTTTTGATATTGTGTTTTTACAAATTTTATTTGGAAGCGAAGATGCCCTTTTTCGAAGGGACAATTTAGGTTTTTCCACTGCAGATAGCATTACATTACATTTAACTTCATCTCTTTAAATGTAACGATTTTTTGACCCTTGTTTGTGAATTTATTATTAACATCTCCACATGATTTGAATTTCTCCATAATTCTCATTACAGATGTATGGGGTATATTTTTTTCCTGGATTTTTTTTATCTTTGTGACAACTCACGGAGGATTTGCATATACATATATATTATATATACTAGACATATACATATACATATATACTCCTAAGTACAGAGTACCGTGAGTGCCGGGTTTTCCGATGTTTAACCCATCTTTTTTGCCCCAGTTCCGTCAACGCTGCCCAAGCACTGAAACATGCAAATATTGCATTTCACAGCACCTTTTAGACAACGCGGTAGTGTCACCACGGACGTTATTTAAATAACTACTACCTAAATATGTCTCCCCGGCGGGGCTGGGATTCGAACCCGGATCGCCGGCGCGGCGAGCCGAGGCTCTGACCACTACGCTACCGGACAGACAGACGGATGTCTATTGTTAAATATTTCAGCCGCTTCACGATAAGTTTTATAATTATCACCAACGATTAACATAATTTCTATTTTTTCTTCCACACTAAATATCAGCGGCATGTTAACAAATTTTATTTAACATTCACTGTCAAACAATTCTTGCTATCAAGAAATCATTTGTTTATCAGTGCATCCTGGATTTCACGTAACTACAGGTACATTTGCATTGTTATTGTATTTAAAAAAGAAAAAAATATTTTTTCCATATAATTGGATGTAATTGCATATTTAAACGTAGTTTTTAGTTCTTATCAACTTTTCTTAATACCAATTTTCGATATTGTCAAAAACAAAGGTACTTTATTCTTCAGCAAAAATAATATTTTCTGATATACCTCGTATACGACTAAAAAAATTTAATATCTGATAGTTGCATTTGAGGTTTCGGACCATGCAGAACTTTTTATGAAGAATAACTTTTTTTCATAAAATTAATAATAAAAAAGTTTCCCATATGGTGCGAACTTAAGTGGACACACTGTATATTTTATGAATATAATGTAAATAAATAGCCTAATTAATACTTTTTGTTTTTTGTTGTTGGTAAAACTAATAGTAATAGTAATATCTTCAAATCTATAGAATTAAAAAATGTCCCATTCTATATATATAAATTCAGTTCTTACTTCTCCGGCACCAAAATGACTGTTGGGCTGTGTTATAGTTAACGAGATTCCCATGATGTACACTAATTCGTTACACAATGAGTATTTTAAATTGCAAATTTAAAATGTGTAGAAATTCGCCGACCATAAAAAAAGCAAAAAAAAAACAAACTTATTATTTTATTTATTGTTCTAGAAGCTAGGAAGTACCTAACCTAAACGAAAGAAATATACAAAATTTTATACTGATATGCTTTAGAAGACAAAACATATTTTAAACAGCCCGTATTTTTAAATATGACAAATTTTAATTTTGGCCTTGTAAGCAAAAATATTTTTCCCTATACCGAACAGTTTATGGCAAAGTTTCTAAAAAATAAAAAATGTAATGTAAAAAACAGCTGTAGGAAAGTCATTAGTGAACCTGTCAAACTCTCTCTTGTTGAACTTGTTTTAAAGAGCTTTAGAAATTTTATTAGAAAAAACTTAGTAAGGTAAAACTTTTACCATTTTTTAAATAGCCGTTCGAATTAAATGAAGGTTCTAATTGTAAGCAAAAATACACAAAAAAAACCAATTCGGGAGTAACTCAAGTACTAACTTGAATTCCAGATAATTCTACAATATAAAGGTTTACTTTAGATATACTTGCAAGAGCGTATTTTCTTAAAATATTTACCGGGCAACCATCTGTGAGAAACAGCCGGTATTTTAATAATTCTTACGTTATTAGTGTCTATTTGTTGTAACTTAATAAATAATCTTTTAATAAATAAACATTTACTGAAAAGACGTAAAACGAAAGAAGCATAAGAGTATGACAAATACAGAAATTATGTTATCTGTTATAAACTACTTCCGCTAATTTTCTAGTCTGTTAATTTATTTATTTGTTTATGTTACTAGTTAAATATTTGTTTTTAAGCTAATCAGAGCTGTCAAAACTTGAAGTACTTGAAGTAAAATTTTACTTTAAGTACTTGTCTGTACTTGAAGTATTTTATTTCAGGTACTTTTTATTAGGAAGTACTTGTACTTGTACTGGATTAATTTATATCAAAATACTTAAAGTATTACGATGTACTTGAAGTAAAAAAAAGTACTTCAAGTAAATAAGAAGTACTTGAAGTAAAAAGAAATCAATCAAGTACGCCAATTTATTAACATGAGATAATCACGCAAACGCAAAAAGAATGGTAAAATAACAATCATTTTTAAATACCTTTAATATTATAGGTACTTAAAAAAAAACATCAAAATATTGTATAAATACTAGTTTAAAAATTTTGGAAAATATTTTTTATTTATTTCTAACACCGCTTAAAAATACCTTTATTTAAAATTTTATTTCACAATCTATATATCTCGCCACTTTCTTCTCTTCAATCTCTTCTACCAGTTTTATTATTTTTTTTTAAATACGAAACCAACTTGTTTTAATTAATACTTATAATACTTAAAGGTTTATGACTTTAGGGTACGTGCATTAGTTTAACATACGTCTGTTGTTAGAGAAAGAAGAAAAATTATGATTTATTTAAAGGTTAAAACTGCAGAAAATCTTGTGTTAATCACTAGTTTTGGGAGGTCAGAAGGTTTTAAAAAATAAAATAAAAAATACATTCAGATCGAATTAAAAAATTATATTGGATCTCCAAACCTGAAAAATTTTCCTAAAAAATAACTTTGCTAAAGATCTCATTACATACATAACAATAACAGACTTTACAGGTAAGGTCAATTGTTAAATTATCAAAGTATACATTTTTTTTTGCACTAACACATTTTACACTATCATTGATGTTTTTAAAAAAAAATGCAAGTCAAATAATGCTACTTTTACTTCCAGTACATTTTTTTACTTGAAGTACTTTTTTACTGCAAGTACTTTCTGAACTTACTTGAAAAAGAAAGTACATTTTAACGAGTAATTGTACTTGTACTTAAAGTACTTTTTAAAAAAGAATATACTTGGTAGTTGTGCTTAAAGTACTATTTGAGAGTACTTTGACAGCTCTGAAGCTAACTATAACCCTTAACTATATCTTAAAAATGATTTTTTTAAATCATTTTATAATAGCGATTATAACTTATATAGGTATGTTTCATTTATTTATTATAATGTTTTAAATATACACCCTAAATTTGCCTACTCTAACAAAAGCTGAACACAAACCCAAGTAAGTTTACCCAGATAGCAGTAAAAAAAATCGAAATCTCACCTTTTCCCGTTTGGGGTGTTTTGTGGTCATAGCTCCTCGATCTAGGTTCTGGTTCAGGACTTGCTGCTCTGTTAATAAAATTTCTACCGCCTGGATTAGTCGCTTGATTGGCAAGTTCTTCAGTTAGACATTTTGCCAAATGTAAGGCTTCATGTCCACAGACTGTATGCGCACTTCTACGAATTATTATTGTTATTAAATAATAGCATCGATTTGAAAAGTAATAGACAAATAAAGAGGGCCAACAATGACCGTTCTACTAAATACATTTTTATAATCTAAAATCACATTTCACTTGGAAACTTACCCTATAGGAATTGGTACACTTGTTTTTATAAACCGACTGTGCTTCGTGTATGTGTACGATGGAGAAGTTTCTGGAGAGTCTTCGGGAGACAAGTTATTTTGTGGCGTAGCTTCCAAAACGTTAGGGGTACCAACTATGATTTTTTCTTCCTCAATTACACATATGCCGGCTTCCTCCGCTATTGGCTGATTTATATCTTCGGGTGTCGGTGTTGTCGAAGTATTAGCACTCTAAAATAAAAAAAGTATAATTATGGATATTCAATTACGATTAAAGACAATGTTCCAGGTTCAGTTTCTGTAAGGAAAGCTTCAGACTAGCTTTTTGGTAGGTATTTTATTATCAAAACAGTAGCAAAAACAACCTCCTTTTAGTAGGCGATGTGAATAGTATTACTTTAACCTAAATATTTAGAGCAGTGTTACAGTTCAAAAATTGAACTATAACAATTTTATATTTAAAATACCTTTTGCATAAATACCTTAAATGAGGAAAGCAGGGCTATTGTCTGAAATGTAGTTTTCCCTTTGCTTATAACTAGCTATGGTCTGCGGAATGTTATATGTTTGATTGTTCATTGACCTTTCTTTATTTTCAGGGGGTCGTTGACATGTTGGTGGTTGTTTTTGTAACCGTGTGGAGTATTTTACATTGTTTTCCTTTTAAATTATGTACATTCATAACTCTTTGTTTTCTTTTGTAACTTTGAAGTTTAAAATTTTGACGTTTTAAAATAAGTCAGGTTTAAGGTGAACAGCTGTTTTCTTTTCTTTTTTCTTTGTGGTCTAAAATGACATTTTTACCGACTGGCAAAATGTCGTAGTAGCAACGCCGCTTGCTACCATGAGAGTGGAGTCGAGAGTGATTCCTAAATCTTTCTTTCTAGAAAGTTCTGACAGAAAACGGGTTAAATCTGGATTTTGGGATTATATTTTGTGGGGCTGAACGTGCGATGTTTGTTAGTAATGTCTGGGTAGTTCCTGGTGGCTTAGAGCCAACCCTTAGGAATGATGGCAAAAGGCCAGCCAGTGAGCCAGTCTATGGCAACAAGCCAGCTGATGGATCGTGTGTGAGTTAGTAGAATTGTAACGAGAAGGGGTTGGTACTGCCAAGGTCGACCTTGGCAGAAAACGCTGCTGGTGGAAAATTAGCTTGGGGAGACTCTCTCTCTCCTGCTGACCACCAAAGAGACAGCCCACGTGTAGGCAATGTTCTAAAAGTTTATTTTCAACCCTTTCTTGGGGATTCTTGGGGCTTTTTCCACCAGTTTTTACCAGCAGTCTTTAGATGCAGTTTTGGATCTAGTTTTTTTGCATTTTTAAGATCCCGTATTAGTTGAAGTTAGTTTAACTCCTGTATCAAGAGTTTATCTCTGGGTTTATGGTTTAAACTCGAGTTTCGAATTTAAGTTTCTGTAACGCTTACTGAGAAGTGTTGGACCAGCTATCACCTTCTGTTCCAATCCTTCGTTGGGTCCTGTGCTACCTAGGGGACCGTACTGTTCTACGAGTACTGTGACTTTACTGACAACGTGGACTGACAGCTGTTGTTTTCTTACAACCACCTGTTCCCATAATAACTGGAAACCACAGCTAAGTGTAGATTTTAAAATTATATATCGTGTGCATTGATCTCAGACCTACAAGTAATAATCTTATGAGACTTGATTAAAATATTTAGGACTTTTGTAGTAGGGATCAGATTGGTAGGAACATTTGGCACTTGTGACTTGTAATCATATACACAAGTGCGAGTGTTGTATATAATTCTGTGGTAGGAGGTATAAGATTTATTGCTAACCATTTGGTAATAATCTTATACGGTTTTAATATAAATATTAAATTTGATAATTGAAGATTACTTAGATAGATTAACTGACATTGGTTTTTGTTTGACTCCTGACCGGTTATATTTTTTGTTTAAGCCTTAGTGCTCTCATATATTTTTACTATAATTTCCATAACGTCATTCTGCTTAATTTAATTTTTTTTTTTTAAATTTGTAAGTGCCTATGAAAAAGTTTTAAATGCAACTTATGGTCTTACGTATACGTGGTTAACATAATAAAAGGTTTTCTGTAATAAGTTATAATCCTACGGACTTTATTATATATAGGATTTTATTGTTGACAGTTTATTAATTGTCCTGCTTTTGGTTTAGTAACATTACATTTGTATATAAGTGAAATTTAGTTAACATTGTCGTATATATTTTTTAGTAATTTAAAATGTCTTATTTAATTTTTGTTTAAAAGGCGCATCCACCAAGTTGGTAGGAACTTGTTACCATTATATTTTATTTTTATTTTTTTGTAATAAACCATTAACTAGTATATTTATATTCTGACTTTCATTGATAATACCCCCTCCTTCAAGAATGCACTCGCCTTTGTGTAGAGCCTCGTGCAACTGTAAGTATGTATTGTAACCGTATTCATTAGCCAATGAATAACTTTTTTTTTCTGAGCTAGCCAAAGCCCTTTCATTAGATAATTATTAAAGCGAGGCTTAAGTAATTATCGTGTAATAAATTAGCGCCCAACGCGAGGCGTTATAAATTAGCGTTACAAATTTGCTTGTAATAAATTTTCCGCCCAAGTGAGGCGTTACCAATTTGCCTGTAATAACATAATAACAGAAGCCATAAGAAAAACTTTAGAGTGAAAATAAATCAATTAATTGGACCTTTATTGTTTTATAAGAAACCGCGAATCTTAAAAAAAAACATATTCTAAACATAACTATTTCGATTCAAACTACCGTAAGGGTTCTATAAGGGTTCTGCAGAAGTAAAATGTTTAGAAGTTCAAAAAATATACTTGGTTAAAATTTTAAGGTAATCCATGGATATTTCTCAAATTGTCGCGAAAATTTCATCAGATCACTTGTTCCAAAAAAAAAGTATTTTTAATATTTTTTAACATGTTCCGCCACTTAAAATTTTTGCAAAAAGGTGTCTTTAAGTATGTTTTATCAATCGCAAATGGTTGTGACCAGTTTTTTCATCTAAGTAGTTAGGTTGGAAAAATGGGTGTGAGATGCAAGCCTAATAGACGTGCGACACAGTCGAACTTGCAGATCGTCTTAAAAAATAGTTCTAATAACTTTAAAAAATAAATAAGTAAAAACACAATATAAATGTTTCTGCCATGAATAGGTCGTTTTTTATAATAAATATATTTATTTTAAAGATTAATAAGAATATTTGACAACTTGACTGATACGATTAATTTGTTGTAACTAGTATAGTTAATATTTTCAAAAACAAGGAGGCTGGTCCGGTAACTAATCTTAAGGTTACCTAAAACTTTCTGCAAAGCTAACCAAATATTTTTTAAATTAATGAATCTTTATTAATAAGTATAAAACCACTTTCTTTATTTAACATATTCACACAAATTTTATGATTTTAATGAGGAAAAAATAATGACATCGCAATAATATGTAGAAGAAATTATGTGAAATTATTTTAAATAGTTTTAAAGATACAAGACAAAAACCGTCTTCCGGATTTCCCTGATAGGGGCCTTTCCTCCCTAAGGCTACGGTTACTATGGGTGTGAATTCGGACGAAAATGCGTTCTGACGAGTACGTCTTCCTCGTCAGAACAAGGCTGGTACACTGTACGCATTTTGGATATTCTGATAGTCAGTACGTTTCTGCCGCACTGCAAAAATAGACGAATTTTATGAATTCTATTATCTTGAGAGACCACTAATTATGTTATTGTTGTTAAATAGTGAAAAACAGAGCATATCAACCAGTTATCTGACAGTAGAGACGACAAAGGAGAAATTTAAAAGTTATTCCAAGAATTCATGTTCTTTATGGATAAAAATGTAAACATTAATTTTAATTGCTTATAATGTAAACCCCACAACAACACTAACAATTGTACTTACTGGTAGTGCTGAGTTTTGTAGAAAGTTGTTTCCACAATTGCCACAATATCTCTATTGTGATAGTTTTGGTCTCTCATGTCCCACAAACACCTATTCTCATACACTAGACTTATAAATTTATCTTTATTTATGGTTACACTCCAAATTTAACCGACGAAAATACCCAAAACAGAAACTGGTCGCACAAAAAAATCAAATTTGTTTGATCGCTCAAATCGTTCTGACGATGACGTGCATATTCTGACATGGTGGTCGCTGTCACTGTAATTACTCTCAATGGATAACAGGTGTTTGTTTGTTGGGACGAATTCGTCAGAACTCGTCAGAACGCATTTTCGTCGGAATTCGCATTCATAGTTGTTTATTGGAACGAAAACTGGCAATAATATTTAATAATTTCGAAAGACTCTGTACCCAATTATAATAATTTTATTAAGACTAAAAAACCCCGTAAACCTCAGATAAACAGAATAAGCACACTTACCGAGCTTTTACTAGCAGCAGACTCATTTCTGGAATGCGGCCTAAATCCAGGACCTGGAGGAAGATTTTTTTGAACACAACAGTTAACACCTGGACTAAAATGAAGTTCAATATGAAACCTTTCTTCGCTACAGGGGTCCTTAGTAGGATCTTCATATAGCATAATTACTATTTGGGACATGTAGTTTAATTCAGAAACCATTGAAACGTATTCCATTGCTCGGCGCCACTGTTCGTCTTTTACCACCTTAAAAGATTGGATATACAAATAAATATTACCCCCAACACATATAAACAAAAATATTTCTAAGTTAATACCGCTGATAATGCCCAACATCTAAAATCATTACCAATAAAGTAGTATTATTCTAGATCTAAGTATTTCACCATTTTCAAAAACTAGCATAACTTTTTGGTTAATTAGGAGTTGCAAGTAATATAGCGAGTGACAATGAAACTACTGGCCACGGCTTTCTTGCCAGATGGTTAAAGATATAAAGTTGAAAACCGGAGGTATCAATATCAACTTTTTTATTTTAAATTGAACACTCTGTAGATTTCTCGATTTTTGGATTCTACATAATATTTTAAACAACGTTCATATTACATGTCCTATATTAGCGGAGGTTTCTGATCTAGAAGTTTCAAAAAACCGATTTTTTATTGTCTTTTTCAATACCTTATATTGCGAGAATATATGGAAGAAACCGTTTTTCCGGAAATCTTTTCTTAAAGTCGAAATAAACGAACATCGGACCGACTGTCCCATTTAATCAAGCACATTTCCAAAACTTTAAACGCGATTTCCCAAAAGTCACATTTTTTTGCTGGGCGCATGGATTGCTGGAAAATTACTGGACCAATTTGGTGCCGCTTTACCATTTTGTAGAAAATTAAACTGGCTAAGATTAAAATCGCTTTAACATTTTGGATTTTACCTACGTTTAAATACAAAAAAGTCGTTTTTTTAAACTTTTTTTTTTAGATTTTTGAAATTTTAAGAAAAATTGACGATTTTACTTTTCTGAGGTTCCGACCATGCTACACTTATATATTTTAATAATTTTTTGGTCTCGTCTGCTTTAGACCTCCCAGTTACCTAAATCAAGTGCTCCCGGCTTCCGGAGCACGGCGAGGATGGCCTTCTTCGGCGCCATTTCATTTAACGACGGTTTAACATTTTCGGGCGATTTTTTTTTAATGAAGCTTAAAGATAAAAGAATAAAGGGTATAAGCATTGTTTTACTTATTCCACCTTAAAAAGTTTGGGTAAAAACCGGAGCTCCAAACCAGGAAACTCCCTTAAATGTTAACGGTTTTTGAGATATTTACTCTTAAAAATTGCTGATTTTTCAAACTAATTTTAATTTTAAAGAAAAAGCACCAACCTTTCAATAAAAAATGTCACTGATAATATTATTTTTTCTGCAGTACCACTCTATTCAATATAAAAAATTTAAGATTTAACCATTTTCAAATTTTCTTTATTTTAAAAATGCAAAATTTTATTTTGATTGACTGCTGTGAAAAAACGGTTAAACTTAGAAGCTTAAAACTTTCCTTGGCCAATATTACGCTTAAATATTGTATTCAGTTACCACAAAAACAACCTTCACTGACATCGAAGAGTTAAAAATTGGTTATAAAAAATTACCCACGGGTACTCCCAGCTGAATGATATTGATCCATTTTAATTGCTAGAAATGATATCAAGTTAGCCTAGGGCAATATAACTGCTGTCTTAAAAGGTTTTGGCTATGTAGGCTTTGATAAACAAACTAGATGAAAAGCCTGTCTCCGCCAGGCGAGAGACAATATTAAGTAGCCTCTGTCTCCGTAAGACGCCTTCCGTACGGCTAACGGTAAAAAAAAAACACTTTTTTGCTCCTATTTTTGTCAAGGGGGCGAAATTCAAAAAACGGGCTTCGTTGGGTTCTAGCCACTGCTAAAGACTACCACTGTGCACCATAACTTCAGAATCACGTGGACAGACAAATAAATATATAAATATATATATATATATATATATATATATATATATATATATATATATATATATATATATATATATATATATATATATATATATATATATATATATATATATATATATATATATATATATATAAAAATATATATGGTATATAAACGAATCAGAATAAATCTATTGTAACTTAGATAAAACTTCATTGCAATGAGGATCTAACGTGTAAATAAAGAAAGTGCACAACAAAAAAACATGGCTTCAAGTCATTTAAATACCAAAAACATCACCATTTTAGCAAAAATGCCTTTAATATACGACTGATATACTGTAGATGGTTTATGGATAACTAAGCAGATAAGAATAACTTTAATCGGCTTTTATTGTTTTCTGACGAATCGAGATTTATAACATTTATTTAGAGAAGGAGCTTTTTAAGAAGGTCTTGGGGCTAATGTGTGGCTGGTTCCAGAATTGTGGAGCCCATTTTTTTTCAACGAATTCTAGATGCGGAAGAATATTTGTTGTTTTTGGAAAATGACATTAAAAATTTTATGCAAAATCTTACACTGGCCGAAGCTCAAAATGTAATATTCCAACAGGATGGAGCATCAGCTCAAAGGCTCGTGAAATGGCCTGTTAGGCTCACAAGGCTCGCCTGTAAGATCGCCAGACTTAACACCACTAGATTTTTTACTGGGCTCATATAAAAAAAAGCATATGCTACGCCACCAGAACACTTGGAAAATTTAAGGCAAAGAATTACAGTTGCAATTAGTATATTTCTATTGAACAAAGACAGAATTCTTTTGCAAAAAATTGTAAAAAGATGTCATTCATGTATTCAGCAGAATGATGGCCATTCCGAACATTTGAATTATCAATGAACTTTAATAACTTTTATTTATTTATTTTTTATTGTTAAAAATGGTATTGTAAGTATTGGGAAATGTAGTTCCGGAGAGAATATTTAAAAATAATATTAGCCAGCGAAATTTCAAGCTTCTAGTTTAACCGTTTTTTTTTAACAGCAGTTAATAAAAAAAAAACAAATTTTGCACTCCCAAAATTAACAAATTTTGAAAATAGTTAAATATTAGTGGTTTTTCTTTAAAATTAAAATTAGTTTTTGTAAAAAAGGCAATATTTAAGTTTAAATATCGCAAAAACTGTTAATATTTAATATTAAACAAATATACGGGGTTTTCTATTTAAAATAAAAAAGTTAGTACCGGTATCTCCGCTAGTGGTTCCTGCAGTAAATTGTCTTTTTCTCCAAAATGTTCCTTATATTTAATCCCAACAATCATCAATTTTTTTAATTTTCTATGTATAGCCATTTTACAAAAACGCCGTGTTGTTGCAGAATGTAGTTTCATTGTCACTCGGTATAAATAATAGTCTTACTACTCTACTAAAAGCTAACCGAAAACGTCCAATACTTACATCCAGTAATCCTCCGTGTCTTAGGACGGTAATAAGAGAGTGTATATGGCTCTCACTTGTAAAATACAACCTTGTTCTGACATGTCTACCAGGACTAGAAACTCCATGAGAATATCTGGGATTTAATCGATTAACTGTTTCTTCAGTTTCTTCTATATTTCTTTGTAAATCAGCCTTAATTTTTTTTAAAAGGGGAGTGCATATACCTTGGCCAATAGTTAATTTTTCCTGAGCAGTTAAGCCATATTCCTAAATCAAATAATTTATCCATTAATATACAGTTGGAGAAACAGAGGCATTGACAGAGTGATCCTCAATATTTTAAACAAGAGATTTCTTTAAACTATATATAAAATGAACTAAAACAAATAAAGCATAGGTTAGTTTTAATGGTATAAAATGTAAGGCAAAAAATGTGCATTTCTTTTTTTATCAAGCAACAGGACTGCAAAATGCGTTGTCTTTAAGGAAATGTAAACGAGTCACGGTTTAATTTTTAAGGCAACTTAATCAAGTTTAAACTAGTGATAGCTCACAGAAAATATTCCTTGTCGATTTCCAATGGGTATTAAAACATTTTCGAGAGTTTCCCCAAATTCTAATTTCCAGAAAAAAATATATATAGAATTAGATGCAATTTTTTAAACTTTACAACCTTTGTTTACATCATTGTTACCAATTTGTAGAAAATTTCCCGATTCGTAGAAATTTTCGAAGGGAATCGGAATTTTGTGCATTTTACTAATTTTATCTTTTAATTTAATTAGCTTAGGTATATTTACAAGAAAAACATCTTATTTTTTTTTAATTAAAAATTTTACTAATTATATCCCATCTTTACTAAATTTCCATCCCATCAAAAACAATTATTTTAAATAAGAGCCATGTTCCTATCCAAAAATCTCGACCTCTTAAAGTACTAAGATCTAAAATTAAACCATGGTCTGCTCACAATTTTGTTCCACCCTTTTTTAACTTGGCTAGTTCTTTACTGATTTGTCTGTATTAACGTTTTTTTTTTTTATTAAAACAGACAGTTTTTTATTAATATAGATAGACAGTAAAAAAAAATGGGAGAACACTGTGGACAAAACTTGGTGTAATCTTAAATCTCATAACTTCAAGAGGCCGAGATTTTTGAATAGAAACTTAACCCTCATTTTACATAAGTGTTTTTGATAGGATCTCCTTTGTCCAAGTTTAATGAATGGAAAATATTGGGGAGGGGGAGGGATCTCATGCCTGCTGTTTTTCTTGCTAGGACTTGCTCTGTAGAACCCAACTATAACACTGAATAGAAAGTATAAAAATGAATCATTTAGTGTTCCCTTAATCGCACCTAGTTTGGAGTCTAATAAATAAATGCGGCAATTTTATTTGTTTGGTGAACAAAACCCTGCGTGCCTTTTAAAATTGAAAACAATTAAAACTCCAAAAAATCAGGTTTAATCAGACTGCAAAATTCTAAAATAACCCCTAAAAATACGATATTACGGCCGTGTTTCAAGGGTTACCGAGTAAAAATGTGCAGTTTTTAGAATGTTTCCTGTTCTTGTATCCTAAAACCTACTTATATACCAAATTTCATGTTTCTACTTTTTGGAAAATGCCAAATAATTTTGCTGAGTCAATCAGTCAGTAAAATCGACGATTTTTAAAATCGAATAACTCAGAAATTACTTTACATAACTTTTTTAATATTTTCATAGATTATAAGATTACTTATGTAAATTTACATACCAAATGTCATATCTTCGTGTGGAACGAGGCCGAAGTTATACTAGGAGAAAAAATAGGCCGAAACATTTCGTGTAATATACACAGTACACATTCGTGTCGTAGGCCGAAACTTTGCCTGGCGCACTACCTTTCACCTAGATTAGATTTAAACTAAATGAACACAAAATAATGCCTAATCTGGGACAAGTAAATAAACAAAATAAATTAAACTTGAAAACACAATGGTTATTATTAAAATTTTTAAAAAAATCCAGTAATCACTTTTGCAGGTCATCTGGTGCGAATTCTTGGATAGAATTAAAGTGAACAAATTCTGTGTGGCTTTAATATAACCAAAGGGGAGGGCGGGAGAGTTCTTGTAAACAGACCGCACCGGCCAACGGTTATATACTACAGAGGATGGCTCTGCAATGTTTATTTATCTTCTCTAGTCAAAACTACACTAAAACTACATCAATAAACGCAAATTGTTCAACAAAATCACAACAGAAAACCCTTCAAAACACACAAGATCAAATGGCCAAATGAACGTAAACAAAACGATTCAATTCCCCGCTAAATTTTCCAACAGAGATTAAATGGAACTGAGCCATCCTATGGTATATAATCGTCCCTTACAACTGTCATATCATTAATGTTTACATTTAAATTGTTGTTGGCTATACAGGGTGTCCCAAAAGTAATGGGACACAGAGCAACAGCAGATTCCTTAGGCAATTTACGTAAACTTATCCCAAAGTTAATAATAACAAAGATACAGGGTGTTAAACTTTTAATTTCGCTTTCGTTTTTTTCGTAATAATTCCTTAACTAAATGACATAGCGGTACAAAATTTGGAATCTGGGGGTTTTCTGAGGCGAGAAATTTAAATTTGTCCACGCTTTTCATGTTGCCACTAGAGGGCGCCAGCTAATGCCTACCTAACTTGTTTTAGATGTCATAACTTTTTTAAGCTTAGAATATTGACCTGTTTATTAAAAAATAAGTTACTATAAATCCTTCTGCATGAAAAATGTATACTTTATTTAAGCCTGTAGGAGCAACTGTTATCGAGATAAACGCACTTTAAAAGATTCCGCAATTTTCTTATGGAAAATAAATTTTGGCCAATGGTTTTCAAACTTTGCATAGTGATAGTTTTTAACACGTTGATCAAAAGTCTCCACGGGCGCAAAACCCAAAACCCCTCTAACCCCCCCAAAATTACCCTCAAAGGTCCCCAAATCCCCAGTGACCTTTAAGGGTGATTTTGGGGGGGTTGAAGGCGTTTTTGGTTTTGTGCCCTCGAAGACTTTTGGTCAGAGTCTTAAGAACTATCACTATGCAAAGTTTGAAAACAATTGGCTAAAATTTGTTTTCCTTAAAAAAATTGCTGGATCCTTTAAAGTGCGTTTATCTCGAAAACAGTTTCTCCTAGAGGCTTAAATCAAAAATCCCTTTTTGGATGCAGAGATATTTATAGTAACTTATTTTTTAATAAACAGGTCAATATTCTAAGCTTAAAAAAAGTTATGACATGTAAAACAAGTGAGGTAGGCCGTACCCGGCGCCCTTTAGTAGCAGCATCAAAAGCATGGACGAATTTAAATTTCTCGTCTCAGAAAACCCCCAGATCCCAAATTTTGTACCGCTACCTCATTTAGTTAAGGAATTATTACAAAAAAACGAAAGCAAAATTAAAAGTTTTAACACCCTGTATCTTTGTTATTATCAACTTTGGACTAAGGCAAGTTTACGTAAATTGCATTATTTCGACCTAAGAAATCTGCTGTTGCTCTGTGTCCCATTACTTTTGGGACACCCTGTATTAACAAAGAAAAAACAATTTTTTTGAACACTTGTATTACATTTTCAGGATAATTTTCTGATGCAGACGTAATGTTATACTTGTTTCAATACCCTGTATATAAAACAAATACATACTTTGAATAGATTGGTCAATTAATAAGATATGTTTTAAGGTTCTAAAAACTGTGTTTAATCTCTTGTTAACATTAATCATTATTAAACTAAGAAAGTAGGATTGAAGGTTTGATGGGCCAAAAACAAAGAGCAATAAAAAGTTTTGAAATAAAAGGTAGCTTTATTTTACTATTTCAGTTTATGTTTTAGAAATAAAAAATACAATAAACTTTGTTGTTTCAAAATTAAATCAACGTATTCAAAGTGCCGCTATTAAATATTAGTCTTTAGATACAGAACAGTAAGGCATTACGTCTACAGTAGTAATTTTATATTTCTGTTTTATCAATGATAAAAAAAAATAATTTATAATTGGACCACGATAGGAAGATAGGGCAAAGGAATTTAACGAATGCCAAATTTGTTTCAAAAAACCAAAGACAATTGTAGTTACCACTATAGACACACAGAACAATGTAAAATTTTTGGTAATAGGTTTGGACGCTCGCTTGCTGAGATTCCTTGAGCGAGCGTCCATCGAGAGAATATAGGTGCACACGCTGCTGTATAAACGAACACTGTTGCCAAACCAATAAAAGAAGTAACAGAAAGCAGGAATTATTTCTGTCGAAAATAGGCTTTGAATTTATATTCGTTTTAATAATCTTAATCTTATTTTTTTCTTTATTAAATAATAAAATTTTAATTATTTAAACTTGTCCTGTGAGAAATTATTTCCTAAAATATATTTATGCCTAGTATAAGAATACACGTTTGTTAACATGACTTTTTATTATAGGACATCCCTACGTAACAAGAAATGTTTGTATAGGCTCACCTAAATTTATTTAATTTTTTTTATAAATAAAATCCAAATAAACGCATGTATTTTTAGTTTATTGCTATTTGCAAATAAATTGAGAATTATTAATTAAAGTGTGGCCATCAAAGAAGCAAAAAACGGCTAGTTTTTTGTAGTTAAATAAAAAAAAAGTTTTTGTTTAATTCATAGCATTTCGTATTGCCATTAATGCGTTGTGATTTGTTTGTGTTTTCCCTGTGGTAATTAAAATTTGTATTCTTGTTAAAATGTCGGGAAATCTATGTCAATATTAATGACTGCCGAGTGAGTCGAAGAGCAGATAAAGTTAGACTTTTTCGTTTTCCCTACAAGAATAGTACACTATGTAAGCAATTGATTATAAATTGTGGTAAGTATTTATCTATGTATATTAAAATTATATAGACTAATAAATACCTTATAATTATATGATCGACACCTAAAATTTAATCGGTGTTTAGAGTAACCTTTTGATAGTTATTTATTCAAATATTTGATATTTAATAGAGTGACCGCAAAAATTGCTTAAAAACTGCCTGTTTTTTTTACATTTATTTATTTAGGAAGAGCAGTGCTTTTCGTTTTTTGCAAATTTTTAAACATCACTTCTATTTAGGGGTTGGAAAGATGCCAAATCTAAAAAATTGCAGAAATACAGTGGTATTAAAAGTTATTCTCACTGCAATTTTTGTTTCAAATGGACCTTGAAAAAATGAAATAATACATTTCCATCCCTGCGAAGGTTGTAAATCAACCCCCATGAACTACGTACAATCATCCCCTAAAAAATATAAAATCATGTACAACTTTAAAAATTGCAAAACAATCGGATTTTTTGGGCATGTCTAACAAAAAATAAATATATATGATAGTCAACCACCCTTTTCTAAGGGTAAAACTACCCTTATCAGTGAGAAAAAATGAATGAAATCCTAGCTTTTACAAAAAAAGTCTTAGCTTCGTATTTTTTGATCCAAGTATAAAAAGCAGGTGTACCTAGATTTTTTGAGATCTAAAATTTAGAAAATTCATGTTATATTTGAGATATTCTAAAACATCCAAATAAATTTATTAATATTTTAAAAGTTTTATGATTTTATACATTTAAGAGGATAAATTTTTACCCCCTTGCAAGGTAGCTTTGATTAGAAATTAACTCGAAAAACTTAAAAAGGCCTATTTTATACATTTGGGATGAAAAATATGAGGCCAAAACGCTTTTTGCATAAGCTATCATTTTATTCAATTTTTCTGATAATGCGGGTTTCTTTACCCTTAATTTTAGGAGTGGTTTATTATCAAAACTCACTCTAAACTGTCCATCATATTTAAGATATCCTAAAACATGTAAATATTTTTTTTACAATTGTTAAGTTGTTTATGATTTTCTACATTTTAGGTGATGAATATACCCCCTTGCAATGGTGGTTTTGGTTAAAAGTAAACTAGAAAAATCTAGTTACACCTGGTTTATATACTTGAATCAAAAAAATACCAACTAAGACTTTTCTTGAAAAAGCTAGTATTTTATTTAATTTTTCCTATTGATAAAGTTAGTTTCACCCTTAGAATAAGGTAGTTGATTATCATGAACATTTATTTCTTATTAGACATCCAATGTTTTGCAATTTTTGAAGTTGTATACGATTTTATATATTTTAGGGGATGATTGCACCCACACATAGTTTATGGGGGTTGGTTAACAACCTTCTTAGGGATGAAAATGTACTATTTCATTTTTCATTTTTAATGCCACTACAATTTTCGCAATTTTTCAGGTTTGGCAATTTTCCAACCCCTAAATGGGGGTGATTTTTTAAAATTTGCAAAAAACGAAAAGCAAAGCTCATCTTAATTTTTTGCGACGAGTAATTTAGTATAAAATTCATATTTGCATGTTTTTTCTCACTCTCTGTAAATTGTGAAAAAAAACAGGCAGTTGTTGCGGTTACTCCTTATGATTACAAACATGGTTCTATATTTATTTTTAGGACTAAAATAAATTTTAAAAAATTAGGTTCCGGGGGATTGAAAGCCACTTACACTGGGAAATATGGGAAACAATTTAGGTCGCGCGATAATTTTAATTGGATAGTAATTTTTTTCTTATTGAATTATATTTTATATTCCTGCTTAAATAATCGGTATATTTAACTATGCACGGTACCTTTAAAGCATGGGTAAGAATAATAAAAATGTGAAAGGTAACAGGACGCAGGATTCGAATACTCCATGTTTGTACTGCAAAATCCAGTTTGAATTGAAATCGTATCTGCTCCCTTTCTCGAGATTTACAAAAAAAAAATCTGTAAAATTTTATAGAATTTTTTTTATTTATTTTGAAAATAAAAATGCATTCATTTAAGTTTTGCAATTTCTAGTAATTTGTTTCATATTCCACGTGTAAAGACATATATTTTTTTAACATCAATTTTAAGATTTAACAAAAAAAAAAAAATCTATTCTAAAAAAAACTTGATTTTTTCATTACTTTATTTTCGATAAACTTAAGAAATAAAAATATTTGTCAAATTTAAAAAATATATTCATGTTGATTTTACTTCCCAAAAAAGTGGGGTCGTGATTTTAAACAATTACCAAAATTTTAGAATAAATAATTGTCTTTTATATTGTTCTCAATAAATAGGTTTTGCGTAATATTTAAAAACTATACAATTTAGACCCAGCAACCCTTATACTACTTAAATAAAGTTTTTTAATAAAACTACAATAAATATAAAAGAGCTGATTTTTTTTTTAACTGTGTAAGATTGCTTAAAAGTCTGTTCTTTTTTGAAAAAATTATAGGACCTGTAATTTGATTTATATTATTGTTAATTTTTAAATATTTTTAGCAGCTTTCCCTTAACCCCTTGGGCTCACTAGCCAACCTATAGAAAATTTTAGTTTCATACAGGACTTTTGAAACACTCTGTATTTACATTTCATATTAAATGATGCCCAATTGCACAATTATTACCTTTTTGTTTACATAAAAGAGTTTAATTTAACAAAAACTCAAATGTTATTTTATATTAACAATAATAATTTATTTATTCACTAACAGCGGTGGCGTACTGGCCAGCGTACCAGCCTCTCAAATAGGCCTTACGAGGGATTTTTTGCAGATTGGATTTGTATGCGCTTTTTTGTATTTGATTCATATAAACGGCTACATACTTAATTAACAAATTTAATTAATGGGAAATGAAAAACTGGATTTGTGTATTAAAAAATACATTTTTAAGTTTACAATTATATATTTTTTTCTAATTACAAACTATAAAATGCATTCTAAAAATGTATTTTTCTAACGCACAACGGCAGTTTTTCATTTCCCGTTAATAAAATTTGTTCACAAAAATTTTAGAGTTTCAAACGAATGTATGTAAATACCAAAAACCGCATTTAAATCCATCATACAGCACAAAAAATTCATCGTGCATGACTACGTTTCTTCGACTAATATATGTACAAAAAGCAGTTTGTTGTTTTTGCAACATAAATATGTGCGGAGGGAGCCTACGCTTTAAATAGACTATGACATAGTAATAAGTCAAAACGGCAACGCTGAGAGGTACCTCAACAGGTTAAAATTAAATATTCCATTAAAATTCGATTGTCGGCAAAAAGTATTCATACAAAGGGACTGGGCGTCTATAGTGATAACTACAATTGTCTTTGAAAAAACCAAAAGGTTGTTGCCAAATTGTGCATATATTTAATTTATCATTTAAGTTTTAAGCACTTTGATGCTTTCTTTTTTAAATATAGGTCTATTGTGTTTTATATGTCCTCAAGTATAAAAACTAATATATTTTATGGTTCTTTTATTAATTTTTTCTTTACTTAATTCAGTTTATTGGGAATGCTGTTTGGATTTGGCAATGCTGCAAACCGCTTAAGGAACGATGTCACGAATGCGTTCGGTCAGGTTACTTTTCATATAAAGATGGGTTGCGCAAATATGTAGTTTTATTTGGCCGTCTGTAATTTTTTTTATTTGCTGGGCTGATGTTAAGTCGATTTATTATTTTTTACCTGGTTTTCAGCGGACATTAGCGGCGTGTCAGGGCTTGATTGTTATATATATACTGATTATTAATAAAATCAAATACACCTACATAATTATTAAATAAGGTTTAAATTATATACCTATTTGTCGTAAGACGATTAGTTAAAAGATTTTATTTAGAGTGGAATAAGGTACCAACTCAGAAATTTTTTACAGAAATTAAAAAAAGTTACCAAATTTCATCTTGGGCGCGAAACATTGCGAAGGCGTCTAAAAAAGAATGAATTTTACTGAAAAAAGTGTCAAAACCATCGAAAAATGTTGTTAGAAAAGCCAAGTGTACTTCAGAGGAGGTATAGACATAAATTAAGAAACGAAATTTCGTAAAAGGTAAAAATATTGTGAATATGTGACTAAAGTTGGGTGAATACTGACTTACATTTTAAAAAGTACTCTTATAGTTCTCGGGATATAGCTACCCGCACCCTTTTGTGTATAAACCCTTTACATTTTGTTTGCAATCGATGCAATGAATTTTAAAATCTATAATCTATAAATGAAGCAATCTTACACCCTTTTATTATTATTATTTTTTTAACTTAACCATCCTTCTATTTAACTTTATTTTAGATATAGAAATTCGATAATAACTTTGTTATTTTTTAAATCGTTTTTGCTTAGTTAATTGCCAAATTTTAAAAAGGTGACTTTAAATTGTCTAAAACGTCCAAAACACTAAATTTCTGTGTAGGGGCATAAATAGCCAAAATTACATCGGTGCCAAAACTGAACAATATGTCTTAATGAATATCACTGTCTTAAAAGTTGCTGGTTTTTAAATTTTAGATCTCATAGCCTCATAGTCACCATACTAGAAAATTAATTTTAAACTTATCTTTTATAGTAAGGACAGAAATAGTGCCAAATTGTTTTAAACATCCTGCACAATGTTTAATAAAATAAATATATATATATAAAGTAAATAAATAAATATTTTTAGTAAAAAATATATATAAAATATAATTAATATTTTTCATTTAATATTTATTTTTATGAATAAATTTTCTCCGCCTTTGGACTTCAAATTCCTTTCCATTTCTCCCCTTTCGTTTTCGTTCTTGGTAAAGTTGTGATACTTTATATATATATATATATATATATATATATATATATATATATATATATATATATATATATATATATATATATATATATATATATATATATATATATATATATATATATATATATATATATATATATATATATATATATATATATATATTATATATATATATATATATATATATATTATATTATATATATATATATATATATATATATATATATATATATATATTTATATTATATATTATTTTATATATTATATATATATATATATATTATATATATATATATATATATATATATATATATATATATATATATATATATGAATATTTTTCCATATTTTTTTAAACAACCTTAATAACAAAAATCCATGTTTTAAGCTTTTTTGACTACCTTGTATATTCTACAATAATTTATTATTTACCTTTGGTACATATATGATGGGGCTATTAGAAAAATACTTACTTGTGGAATAACAATATCAGCCAAATATTTAGCGTAAATATACAGTTCTTCAGCTTGTTCAAACTGAATAGTGTGCTGATTATGCTGTAAATCATATTTAATGCAGTCGTAAATATCCGGAATTTTACTAATATCAAACGTTTTATTTTTAGTATAAAAATCCTTTTCAATTTTTCCCCATCTTCTGTACATAAGGTCCCATGTTTCTCCATGATACAAAATAGCTTCTAGAATTAAATATAACAATTAAATTGCCTTTCACAAAAATATAATAATAAATAACTAAATTTTAAATAAAATACGAAATTTTTACATATTTGTAGTTTACAAGCTGGGATTTCCGGTTACCCCAAAACTAAACTTTTGTGTGGACAATAAAAAAGTAAAATATGTACCGCAACGTTGATATGTCATTTTTTCCTGTAGAATCCTAAGTAATAATAATTTTAAAAATGATTTGAAATAAAGCAAAAGAGACAGGAGAAAAAATTAACATTTCCTTAATGAGACTAATTTAATGGTCGTTATTGGTCGTTTTTAAAAGCGTCTCTTGTTTTCGACACGTTTTAACAAAAAAGGATTTGTATTCATTTAAAGTAATAACAAAATAAATTTAATTCATCTAAAAAATTTGCGATTTAAATTAGAAAAGAGAAAAAGGTAAAAATAAATACCTAAAATGTCAATATACAAAAAGTTAATATTCTGTTAAAGTCTACCGTTTATGACTAGTTTCAAAACATAAAAGTGAAAGATATATTTAATTAGTTTTGATTAATTACTAAAATGAATATAGAAACCTTCTAAGGTGTCCCATTAACAAAATGTTAAATTTATGGCGTATTTACTTTATTCAATTCATATTATTTTTTAGGTATTGCTTTAGATTTTAAAAATAAAAAAACTTAAGATGGCTTTTTTACATTTTTTTAAATGCAAGGTAAGACACAAATATGGACCTTTTAGGTCCTCATTGGATAACCCTGTATGTGCAAGTCATGTTCTTTAAGGGAGGCCGCAGATCAAAGAAACATGAAACCTAAAACATGAATCACGAAACATAAAACATAGAACAAAAAATTGCGAAAAACGAAACCGTTTTATTTTTACACACTAATCAAAGAAACAAAAATGAAATTTGTTTAGTCGACAACGAAAAGTGATGATGACGAGGTCGTTGCTGCCGTGGCTGCTGGCAACTTTTATTATTGTCCAAAAACAAAATCTTAAACATAGTACATATTTGATTGCAAAGGAATTAAACAATCATCCTGCCAAACTTGAATCATTTTATGGAATAAGTATACAAACATTTAAAACATTATATTCTATTGTGGGTCCTAGTTTAAAGAAAAAAGATATGGTAATTGTCTCGAAAGTTGCCCCACTCCGATTTTGACCAAATTTGGTGAGCGAGATATTCATCATCAAAGTTAAAAATCAAACTAACCTTATTTTCACTATGTACTCACTTTTTTTCGCACAATTTATCATTTTTACAGTAAATTGGCACCCAATATTTTATAAACACTTTATAATTTTTCTCCATTAAATTGCGAAATTTTATTGTATACATGGTTGCGGCGTTTGAAAGCGGAGGTTTGGAATTATATGAAAAAAAGGGGTAAAATAAATATAAAAATAAGTTTTTAAAAGGTGTTTATAAAATATTGTATGTCAATTTACTGTGCAAAAAGAAGGAGGAATAGTGTAAATAAGGTTAGTTTGATTTTTAGCTTTGATGATGAGTATCTCAAAAACAAAACGTTGCCGAAAAAAAATTGTTTTTAAATTCGTGATTAGCGCCCCAAAAAACCCCCGTATACCAAATATGGTCAAAATCTGAGTAGAGGCAACTTTCGAGACAATTACCAAAGATACTAACTTTAAAATGTACCTTAGTGTTAAAGAAAAAATATTGATAAGACCAACAAATTCTTGGATACCCCCCTGAATGTATAAATACCAAACCTTGTTTGGCATTAATATATTTATGGGGGCAAGGAGGCATAGTTCTTGTAAAGACACTGCACCGGCAACATTGTTTATGGCAATGTTTATGGCTTTGCACCATAAATTACATTTTTATAAATCGATGATTCTTTATTGTTAGAAATTATTTTTAAAGCCAGAAAACTATTTTTGTTTATTATCTGAAGTGACAGGCAGATATGTTATTTATTTTAGATGCTCAAATCGATTGCTGTCGATCAAGTCAGTTTACAAAACGTGTTATTGAATAATACAACCTACTAAAAAGAGATAAAATGACGTAGAAGTGCCGTAAAACACCTGATTTACTATCATTTTTTATCAAACGAATACAGCAGCTGTCCAACCAACCTTGTTGCCGGTGCTTGGAACTGTCATATCAATAAATGTTTATATTTAAATCGATGTTGCCTATATTAACACAAAAACTAATATTTGTGAATAATTTTATTATATTTTCAAGGTAATTTCCTGATTTTGGTTTTTTAGATCTGGCAATTTCTTTACGTTTTTCCAAAACAAAAACAAACAGATCACTATACCAAACACCCTACCTACAAACTGGGGTTGCGTTAATTCTAGTCCTTAAGTTCGTTGGATAAGACTGAGGTAAGTTATAATTAATTTTTATTCGTGAACACTATTATTATTAATAACATCAAACACAACAGAAGAATGACTGTCTGTCTGATATATATATTTCTTGCTTCATTGTTGCCTTCATTAAATTGAAATGATGCAGGCAACAAATTCTTTAAGAAAAGAAGATCGCTGTCTTCCTCATCAGTTCATTAATTAATTTTTCTCTTGTATTTAGCACTTAAATCGCTTAAGCATTGCACGGCAGCATTTTCCCAACTTCCAGTACTTGGCTGTTTTGTCGTTTTTTTTTTGTTGGTGGTACTTAAAAAATTCTTCTAACATCGTCATCCATAGATTTAGAACAGTGGTTTCCAAACTTTTTTATATGGCGCCCCCTTTTAGAAATTATGAAGTGGTCGCGCCCCCCACTTCCCTCGACTAAACAGAAACATTCCTTTTACTAAAAAAGAGACAATAATTTATAAACATGACATTTGAACACTTATTTAATCTAATGCGAAGTATGGTGCTGCATTTCCTTAACAAGGAAATTCTTGGTTTTATCTATAAAAGTACGCAGCGTAGGTCACTAGCAACATCAAGCCGGCTCCGTTTTTTTGTTTTAATTTCCATTAAACTAAAAAATTGTTTTTACATAAGTAGGTTGTCGAGAATGGTATGTAAAATTTCAAAGCTATTTCCGCGATTAAAAGATAGATGGGAAGATATTTTATCCAAAATGTAGTAATCAACAAATTTTTAAAATCTTTTTTTGCCACTGAGTCGTGTTTTTAGTCGATTGCTTGTTCTTGCATTTCTTCTGAAAGGATTTTTATATCAAAATTAAAATGACTTTAATCATATTTATGTTCATCATTGTCATGTAAATTAGAAAAATATCGTTGGAATTTATTAAAGGGAGTTTCTAGATGAAATATAATATATTTTGTAATCTCTTCGTTTTTAGCAGTGTCGTCGCTATTCTCCATTAATAAACCCAATTTTGGAAGTAGGAAAAAAATTGGTGTTTGAACTTGCAGACGACGTTTCCATATATTAATCTTTTTGTTTTAATTTGAACTGATTTTTTGTTATTTTAAAAATAAAAATTTGTAATAATTTTTCTGAACTCTCGCGCCCCCTTGATGTCGCTTTGCGACCCCCCAGGGGGGCGCGCCCTCCAGTTTGGGAACCACTGATTTAGAAGGAAGTTGTGTTTATACTTCATTTGTTGCTGAACTTTGAGCTCTTTCTTGAATCGTCGGTGTTGTGTTCATACCTTCTTCTTGTTCGCCTTGGGTGTTTTGCGTATCGTCTAAATTGTGCATACCGTTGTCGTTGTTTGTGGCTATTTTACTATCATTAACTAGCGTATAACTTTCTATTTGCGTATAAATTTTTATCTTTCAACTTTTTCAGGTTATAAATATACAATTCTTTGTACCTCTCCACCACAGAAACAAACGCAATATTAAATTGTTGGTCGTTATTCATTTAACGCACATATTTAATTGACCAAAACAATGCAACTGAAACAGAAAAATGGAACGCGTTTCAACACGATAAAAATATTTTACGCACATGAATCACACTCGTTTCACTAGTGAGCGAACTTCTATTGATTTGGCCGTGTTCTATTTTTATGAAACGCGTTTCATGTTTCATGCTTCATATTTCAGGTTTCATGTTTCTTTGATGTGCGGCCTCCCTAAAGGTCTAAGTTTTGCAGCTAGTCAAAACGTAAATATTTTTAAAGTTTTATTTAGGAATAAGAAAAAATATATTAATTACCTTTAAAAATTACAAATTCAATGAGTAAACTTTCGGTAAATTCGGTACAATACAAAAATAATAATATCGTCTTTAAACGACTAAAAGATTGTCGTACAAAATGTTGTAGTTTGCGGCGAAAACTTTTAGAAGCTACATTTTTTTTATCTAGAAGATACTCATAAAAAATATTGTAAAAAAATTGATCTTGGATTTTATTTATTTTTTAATATGGTTGTATCACCCAACAATTTATAAAACAGATGACCTTCAAAATAAGCCCATTTCCCAGCAAAAGTGATAAATACCTATTTTCATTAAGAATGTAAACTTTAGTAACAACAGTTTCAATGTTGCAATAATAATTCATATTTATAACTTAAATACTACACAGGTCCACAAAAAAATAAGTGGTGTGTGCTGGGTGTCTGACTAAAATTTTCTGGCGTATTTCTTTTTCGCTAAACACGATTCTGAAGCCAAAATTGAGGGTCAAACGGCAAAGAAACGAGAAAACCCCAAAAAACCGACACGGTACATTTACCGGCAGAAACCTGCTACCACGGAATGTTTGGGCTACGAATATATAAACTATAAGAGATACTAAAAATTTCATGAAATAAAAAAGAGAGCTTTTTATATTGTCTATAAAAAGTTATTTAAACATTTTTGAAAAGATAATAATAGAGGAGATATAAACAAAAATATAATTTTGACAAAAAATTTCAGTCCAAAATAAGGATTTTTTTGTAATTTTTGTTTTTTTTTTTAATAATAAATAATTTATTGTATTTACTTGAACCTCACTTAAAATTTGCAGAAAAAAAAAAACAAAAATTAAAAATATTTTAATTTTTCAATTTTTTCCAGAGGTATAACTAAAAAAACTCATGAAAATTCTGTTTTTTTTATTATAACTCGAAAAATATTGCATTTAGACAAAAATATTATATAACTTAAATTAAAGGTCTTGTAAAAATACAGTTTATGTCCCATAAAGTTTCGTGTATCTTTTATAGTTTTTAAGATATTGACGTTTAAAATTTTTGAAAAAATCGTTTATATCTGAAATTACGCCTTTACGATTATTTGCTGTTTGACCCCCAATTTTGACTTTAGATTCGTGTTCACCGAAAAAAAAAATCTCCAGAAAATCCTTGTCCGACACCCAGCACACATCACTTTTTTTGTGGGCCTGTGTAACCATTTAAAATACATAATATCTATGAAGAAAAAAAATTGCATTTTATTCAGTTTCTGTTATTAAACAAACTGTGCAAATAAATACTAAATTTAGTGAATAAAATTAGCATTAGTGCAATAATTAATGATAAAAAAATAACTTCTTTAGTAATTGCGTTTTAAATAATTTCTTAACGGTGGTACAATTTCCAGTTGCCTTTTAAGCATACTATGAAAAACCACATATAACGAACCTTTGGTCTTACCATCTTCTTTTTTAACTTGTACTATTTCCATCATAGATTTGATGAGCTCATGTACGTGCTTGCAGCATTTATATGGATTTTTGACAAAATCTAGGGCATCATTAATACTGACTGAGTTACAAGGATTAATTTTTTCTCTATCCGCTTCGGTAAAATCACGATCCACCTGCATAAGCTCGTGAAGTCTAGACTTACACCTGAAAACAAAAACAAACAAAATAGTATTCAATAAATTAAAGCTATGTTAGAACTTATATTAAAAAAAAAGAAATACAAAAAATAGTTTTTATTTATAGCACAAGTTTTAATATGAACAAATCTAGAAAGTAAAGAGTGACCGCAAAAACTGCCAGTTTTTTCACAATTCACAAAGAGGTGAGGAAAAGACATACAAATATGTATTTTATACCAAATTACTCGTCGAAAAAAATTATGATGAGCATTGCTTTGCGTTATTTGCAAATTTTCAAAAATCACCACTATTTAGAGGTTGAAAGTCTGAAGAATTGCGGTAATAGCAGTGGTATTAAAAGTTATTCTCACTGCAATTTGTGTTTCGAATGGACCTTGGAAAAATAAAATAATACATCTTCATTCCTGAGAAGGTTGACCAACCAACCCCCATGGACTATGTGTGGTGCAATCATCCCCTAAAATATATAAAATTATATGCAACCGGCAAAAACTGGTTTTTCATGTCTAATAAGAAATAAATGTATATAATAATCAACCATCCTTATCTAAGGGTGAAACCACCCTTATCAATGGGAAAAATTGAATAAAGCAGCATGCTTTTGTAAAAAAAATGTCTTAGCATCGTATTTTTGATCCAAGTATATAAAACAGGTGTCACTAGATTTTTTGAGTTTACTTTTAACCAAAACCACCCCTGCAAGGGGGTAGATTCATCCCCTAAAATGGAGAAAATCATATACAACTTAAAATTGTAAGAAAAATATTTAGATGTTTTAGGATATCTTAAATACGATATTAACATAAAACCAACGTTTAGAGTGAGTTTCGATCAAAAGCCACCCTTATTATGAGGAAAATTAAATAAAATGTTAACTTATGCAAAAAGTGTTTTGGCCTCATATTTTTCATCCCAGGTGTATAAACAGGCCTTCTTAGATTTTTTTATTTCATTTCTGATCAAAGCTCCTCCTACTGCAAGGAAATAAATTCATCCCCTAAAATATATAGAATCATATGCACTTTAGAAATCGGAAAAATATATTTATATGCTTTAATACATGTCTAATACGAAATAAATGTATAACTACTTTACGTAGTTATACAGTAAGTATGTTTAAATTATAGTTAAGATAATCTAAAACATTTAAATATTTTTTTTACAATTTTACAATTTGTATATGATTTTCTACATTTGAGGGGATAAATGTATCCCCAGGTAGGGATGGTTTGGTTAAAAGTGAACTCGAAAAATCTAAGAATAGCTGTTTTATTCACTTGGATTAAACAAAACAAAGCTGAAACTTTTTTTGAATAAGCTAACATTTTATTTAATTATCCTGGTAATTGGGGTGTCTTTACCCTTTATTTTAGGGGTGGTTTATTATCAAATCTTACTCTAAATGGTGATTTTATGTTAATTAATATCATTTTTAAGATATCCTAAAACATCAAATTTTTTTTAACAATTTCAGGTTGTATATGATTTTCTACATTTTGGGGGATGAATATACCCCCTTACAGGAGGGATTTTGGCTACAAGTGATTTAGAAAAATCAAGGTACACCTGCTTTATATACTTGGATCAAAAAATCAAAAAAAAAATACGAAGCTAAGACTTTTTTTTTAAATAGCATTTAATTCAACTTTTCGTATTTATATGGGGCGTTGATTATTATATTCATTTATTTATTTCTTTGCAATTATTGCAATTTTTAAAGTTGCAAATGATTTTATATACTTTAGGGGATGGTTGGACCCCCTCATAATCCATGGCGATTAGGTATACAACTTTCTCAAAAATAAGGATGTATTGTTTTATTTTTCCAAGGTACATTCGAAACAAAAATCGTAGTAAAAATAACTTTTAATACCACTGTTATTTATTTGGCAACTTTCCAACCCCTAAATAGGGATTATTTTTAAAAATTTTCAAAAAAAACGAAAAGCAATGCTCATCCTATTTTTTGCGACGAGTAATTTGGTATAAAATAAAAACTTGTATGTTTTTTTCTCACCTCTCCGTGATTTGTGAAAGACAGGCAGTTTTTTCAAATAGTAGGAAGCCCTTTTAGTTAAGTAGCTGCAATGTCTACAACTTTCTATTATATCATGCAGTATCTAAAATCTAGTAATAGAAGATTCAGTAACTGCGGATGTATCATTATTTTACTTTAAAGTGCACATAACTAATGCAGATTTCCGTTTAAATATCATTTTGATTATTTTTTGACCTTACTATAACGAGTTGCCTGCATGTGTCACATAGCTGGAAAGTTAAAGCTGAATGGTTTTTAATCTTAAAAAAATACATGTGGCATCCGTAAGAAAAAAGAAATTAATGATAGTTTGCCGCAACTGAAGCGTTTCTTTTCATATACTGACTTAACAGCTAGATTTAACAGAAATCAAAACTTCTTAAAAAAGGTATTTATTATTAGTTAGCACAATTACTACAAAATCTACTTACATATTTTGATACTTGCTACTATCACAGTCATTATCTAAAAGGCCGTTGGTATTGGCGCTTTTTACCATTTGTACTAATATAGGAGTAAGCTCTCCTTCAAGAGCCAATAACCCCTTCGCAAAAGCAGCTGCGGTCATTTGAACCCTTCCTTCATCTGAGGCGTAAATCTTTAGGTCGTGGCGAAAAGTCGAATGCAGTCTAAGCAGTCCTAGGCCTTGAGCTCCTGCATATTCACCTGAATCACGACAAATGTAAAATAAAAGTGTTCAGTGCCTGCAAAAATGGATCATATTGGCATAGAAACTAAATAAATTGTTTATTATTATCCTAACTTGGGCCTCCTTTTTGTTTATAAACTTATCAGCATCTGGATTTGTAAAAGAAGCAAATTAGGGACGAGGAGATATAATTGGATCATCAGAGTTCCACAACTGGAAACACCCAAGACTAACTAACATTTAAAATTTCGGCTTAAAAAACTGTGGAACACACACCAACACATATTTTAATTAATTAAATTATTTATCGTCAACAAGAAAAGCAGCCTTTCCTTCATTTAAATTTAAAAAATACTCAGGGGCAACGATTAACATGATAAGTATCAGAGGCAAAACGTTATAACATCAAAGTACCTGAAGTCCGTTTTAAGTTCAATAAATATTTGGCAATAAAGCAATCAGAAAAGATAAACGATTAAATAATAGAAGCGAAATCAACATGTTCAATAATACAGTAAGCCAGATATTGGCTATTAAACTGAATAATAATAATAATAAAAAATAAAGAACCAAACAGCTATACACATTCTGTTCTTAAATGTTCCTTAAGAACGTCAGCAATCCGCAAACGAATAATAGAACACCCCTCAATAATAGATACAAACCCTATTCTCGTAGTGCCGAGTAAACAACCTTCACAGAAACTTTAAATAAAGGTGGTTATAAATAGAGGTAAGCAGAGCTACATGAAAAAGTACCTTGTCTTAAAAAAAAGAAGTATAAACTCTGCTAAGACGATAAAGTTCCGACAGCTAAAAGAAAACAGACCAGATCTTGTCTGAACTAATAAACTATTAAGACAAACAATTCTAATTGTCGTGGCGATAACAGAACAAATAACTAGCTTCGTAAAAATAACATCGAGGAAACGATTAAATGTAATGATCTTAAAAATCGAATAAAAATACAGCAAAATATTAAAAACATCCGGATGGTCCTAATAATCATTCTCTTTAATAATCAAATCTTCAATAGAGAATATCAAGCGACTGGGCCATCCATAACTTACTGCTACTTTTCGCGACTGTACCAAGTGTTCTTAAGTTTATGGAAGATGCTGTTGCTTTTCAGATTAACTACTGTCCAGTAATATAACCAGGGATCCTACATGAGTTAATTCGTTTGATATACTGGGTATCTAAGATAAGTTTATATTCTCCTTTTAGGCAATGCGAGCCGATCGGCTAAATTGATAATAGAAATTTACTTATTATTTAAAAATAATAATTTGCTCTAAACATTTTTCTTAGTATTCTTTACTGCCAATATGACCCTTGTACTAAATATACGAGGCAAAACAAATTATATGCACGATATAAGTTTTGTTTACAGATAATTCAGAATTCTCTAAAAATCTGGATTGGGCGTAACATTACTGTATCTATCCCCACATGGGCTTTAACTTTGTTTTACCCCGTAGACACATAAATTGAAAAAGAGAGCTGAAAAATTTTCTTTCCAACAAACATAAGCAGTGTGTAACAAGAATAATGTTACATAGTTTAGTTTCCACACAAAAATATCATCTAACAAAAAACAATTATTGTCATAATGTGTTTTATTCTATCACGATTATAAATATTGTGCACAAAAGTTAATTATATTTTTTATTACTTAAGCAACATAAAGCTTTTTTAATTCAGTACAATAAAGTAACGGTTTTTAAAATTTTGTATTACTTACCAGTAAAATAGTTTGTAATAAAAATAAATTCTTACATGTGTATGATGTAGTAAAAAAACTAACATCCAATTATAAGAAAATAATTAGATAGTAAATAAATGACTATCTAAAAATGAATTATTCCAAGTTTTAATTTCTGATGTCTTTCCAAATTTTGGATTTTCGACAATTAAACTTTTTAATAAGTAAAGAGTAAGGATAATTAATTTGGAAACACACCTTAGAAAGTTTTAACAAGCCAACTATTGTATGTTTATTTATTTCATTGTACGTAGGTATTCATAGAAGTGGAAATGTTATAGACTTTTTATTTCAAATTAGGTAGTGTGGTGACACTTATTTAAAACATAAATCTTTTAGGTGTACTAAAATTTATTATTTCAGGATTTCAGAGGTATGACTAACTGTAAAATATTTTACGTATTTTAGTTTTGGACATACATTTAACAACAAATATTACTAACACATTTTAAAGAAAAATAACGAAATATAAAAAACTTATGGACAACTATTGCAACTCATAGGTAACTGAAGATGTTAACAAAAAATTGCAAATTAAAATTAAATTAGGCAGTTGAGAATAGCAAGAAGAACAGCAACATGTATGTTACGTTATCTAAAACATTTTATTAATAATCTCATTGTATAGTTGACATATTGCCAATGAAATTAAGCCATTTAAAAAAAGTTATTTTATTATGAAATTATTAAACAAATAAACCCCTGTATAGAAAACCATACATAAACATATATAGATATTATACATTCGAATCGGTAAACTACAGTGGCGCGTATACTTTGCGGGGGGAAGGCATTTTTTTTAACAAATTATATATTTAAAAAAAATAAATTAATTATTTACCCATACAATTTCATCAAATTTTTAAATTTAACAGTTGAACCCCCCACTTTTTATAAGCAATATACGCCCCTGGTAAAATAAGTAGTTCCTTTTAACAATTCAACACATTTTTCACTATATTACATAAAAAAAAAAAAAAAAAAAAAAAAAAACTTTTTTTTTCACACCTCGTTGTTTTACAACCTAATTAATGTATATTTACACTTGTCAAATTAAATTATTAGCCCACAGGACAGAAGGAAAGTAAAATGTATAAATGAAACTTTACTCGGAAATTTATTAGGCAAATGCTAAGGTTCCTTCAGATTACATCAGTTATAAGGATAAGTACTGTATGAATTAAAAAATATACCAAAAAACTATTTAATAAAACAAAGCTTTTGGGTTAAACCAAATTTGTACATCAAATATTTTTTAAACCGTATCTTTATACATATAAATTTCAATTTTTTTTTCATTTCTTTTCTAAAATATGTTTTTTAGTCTTGTAATTTTTATTCGATAACAATTAGGGTAGGACAACAACCAAAACTGGGAAGTCTTATATTTACCAAAAAAGGTTTATTTAAAATTATTAATAAAAAACGATAATTTTCACTTGAGAAATACAAAACTGATATTTATTCTAGATTTTCTTATTTTTATTTTCTTATTGTTATAAATATTTTGTATAAAATTTTATAATGGTTTAAATAAATAAATAAATAATATAATTTATAAAAAAAGTAAATATAGATTAGTACAAACGTTGCACTTGAAAGTTTGTTGGCGAAATACCATGTATATCTTCTTGCCATTTTAACTGCCTACTCTGCGCTAACAACTAAAAACGAAGAAAAAAAGCATAATACCAACCGGCAAAATGTCTACCTTGTCCTCCTGGGTACATGCATCGAAATATGCGACCTAATTCTTCAGCCTGAATTCTTCCAGCCGGAGTTAACTCTCCTCCCCATTTTAAAATTAGCACCAAGGACGGTTCGGCTGGTTTATCTACTAAACATTATCAGATTAACACTAATGCAATAAAATAAACCATATATAAATTGAAAAAACAACTGTTATATTTTTTTTAACTAAATGTCGCGGCTAAATAAAAAGTAATTTTTTTGTTACTATTTTTATGAATGTTTTATTTTTCTGTGATGATTTAGATATTTAGATAATAAATGATATTTAAACGTGTTACATTGATTATAAAGCATTTATATAATTTAGAACAAGATGCAGCATAACACTTTATAAACATGGCAGAAAATATTTTTACGTTTCACTTCATTGTTTGACTTTTCAGACGTCGGCAGTAAAAAAAGTCATATGCCCATATTGGGGATAAAAAGTAAAATGAACCATATATTAGAAACTTCTTTATTAAAACTAAAATAATATATAGCATTCACTTGTCTATGACAACAATTTCATCTTATGAAAAATGCAATTTTTGATATAACTGCGTTGTTGACAACAAATACTTAATTTTACTATCACTCCAAAAATATTATTTTACTTTTTGTACACTGTCAGTAGAGTCTTTTTCATGTCGTCTGTCGTCATGTGTTTAATTCTAATGCAATAATTTCTAAATTATATCCGAATCTAATTGTTTAATAAAAAAATTGAAAGCAGTCTTTGACAAAGTAACTTTTTATGGCTCAGCTGTAGGGCATCTACAGTCCGGCATGGACCTGCGAGCTCGTCCGTCAACCCTAAATCCTCGCAATAAGGATTATCACTTTTTCTCCTATTAAAATAATAAGTATTATAAATGCTATGCTCCCTTTTTTATTTTTTTATTATAAATATTTGCTCTGGGTATTACTTTTAAGCTTTATAATTTTATTGTAACAAATAGTTAAGGCAGGATGTTAAAAGTCATTAAAAAAAATATTTAGCAAAAGTTAGCTAAAAACGTACAATAAAAAGCCAAATAGTTTACTTTAAGCAAAAACTCTGGTGCTGGTAATTTACTGGTAAACGATAGGGTATTGGTACAATATTAAAAACTAAATCCAAGTTTAAAAAACTATTACAGCAGAAGCCTAGATTTAAGTGTTGGCTTTCATATAGTTTTTGAAAATTATCGATAACTTATAACGTTTTTGAGAAAAACATTATGCCCCGAACCCCAAATTGGATCCAATTTTCGCGGCGCGAATGACATTTTTAAAATACTATCACAAGTTTGGTGAGAAGCAATCCTTCAACATCTTAAAAATATAAAAAAGGGCAATAAAAAATCTTAAAATAAACAAGAATAACCTACCATCATCTGAACTGGATCCCCTTGGTCTTCCTTTTGGCTGATATTTCATTTGAACCTTTCGGTTAATACCGGAAAAATGTCCGTACCTAAAAGGATCAGTACAAAAACTTTTATGTAATTGGCACCTATACAGGGTGTCCCGGAAGTAATGGATCACAGAGCAACAGCAGATTCCTTAGGTCGAGATAATGCAACTAACGTTAACTTGCCTTATCCCAAAGTTGATAATAACTGAGATACAGGGTGTCAAACTTTTAATTTGGTTTTCGTTTTTTCGTAATAATTTCTTAACTAAATGACATATCGGTACAAAATTGGAATTTTGGGGGTTCTTTGAGGCGAGAAATTCAAATTCGTCCATACTTTTGATGTTGCTAATAGAGGGCGCCAGCTGCGGCCTACCCCACTTTTTTTTGATGGCTTAACTTTTTTGGGCTTAGTATATTGACCTGTTTATTAAAAAAGAGTTACCATAATTCCCTCTGCGTCAAAAATGTATACATTTAGGTCTCTAGGGGCAACTGTTTTCGAGATAAAAGCACTTTAAAGGACCCCGCAACTTTCCTATGGAAAATGGGTTTTGTCCAATTGTTTTCAAACTTTGCAAAGTAATAGTTCTCAACACGCTGATCAAAAGTCTTTTGGACACAAAACCCGAAAACCCCTCTAACCCTCCCAAAATCAGCCTTAAAAGTCACTGGGGATTTAGATACTTTTGAGGGTGATTTTAGGGGTGTTAGAGGGGTTTTCGGGTTTTGTGCCCGAAAAGACTTTTGATCAGCGTGTTGAAACTTACTGCAAGATGACAACCTTCAATAGGAAAGTTGCGGCTTTAAATCTTATCTCGAAAACAGTTGCCCTAGAGACCTAAATGTATACATTTTTGACGCAGAGAATTATGGTAACTCTTTTTAATAAACAGGTTAATATACTAAGCCCAAAAAGTTAAGCCATCAAAAAAGTGGGACTGCAGCTGGCGCCTCTATTAGCAACATCAAAAGTATGGACGAATTTGAATTTCTCGCCTCAAAGAACCTCCAAATTTCCAATTTTGTACCGGTATGTAATTTAGTTAAGAAATTATTACGAAAAAATGAAAACCAAATTAAAAGTTTGACACCCTGTATCTTAGTTATTATCAACTTTGGGATAAAGCAAGTTTACGTTAATTGCATTATTTCGACCTAAGGAATCTGCTGTTGCTCTGTGATCCATTACTTCCGGGACACCCTGTATAGGTAATAAGATGGGGACAGGTAACCCTAAGATAGGAAAGGCGTTTCATTTTAGGTCTTTTTTTTCCTGGGAGCCGTCTTGTTTTACTACCGGACGCAGCGCAGCCTCCTGGGCTTATTGTGCCTAATCTCTCATTTTCTTTTATACCAATCCTCCCACTAGTCTTGTTCCTTCTTTGACCACTGCTCGCATGCATGTCATAATGGAAATCGCATTTTCATTTGTGAAAAACTTTTTGATGATATAACACTGCACGCCTTTTAAACATAAGGTATAATGAACTAATTTAAGGTCAAGTTATGAATGGAATGCTTTCATCAATTGCACAATTCAATCAAAAGAGTCGCTTGACCATTGAAAAAAAAACGGTAACTGAAGCGGGACTGAAGTTGAAAATTGGGATGCACCCCTTGTTAGGACAAATGTGGAAAAACATGGAAAAATCTTGTGAAATTTTTTTACAACTTTTGTGAAATGGCATGCACGTATGTGCTGCGCAAAATAGAAAAAATGTAAAATAAAATAATGTTTGTTTTCAATGTTCAAATAACAGTAAGCTTCCATAAAAAATGGCAAATATCTTGCATATGCACTTCGTAAGCTAAGCAATTATCAAAGTTGCAAAAAGAGTGCAAATTTTTGTGACATTGTTTTACATGTCATCTTGTTATTAAAAAAAGAATGTTATCCCACGTGCAAAAAAGAAACGGCATGCATCTAGCGCGATGCTGTTTCTTAATGAAATACCAAATGATAGGCAAAATGAAATTACAAAAAGTATACGGGATTTTAATTACAAACATTGAAAAAAAAAAGATTTTTTTACAAATTTTACATGCAGGCCTTTTTTATAACTTTAGATGATACGCTTTAATAAATAATACAATGGCATGCAAAACAAAAATTTGCATTTTTTTTGCAACTTCAAATAATGTTTATAATACGAAGTGCATAAGGAGGAGACATGCCATTTGTGCTATATAATTCTCTTATTAAAAAAGGACTTTTAAACATTATTTGACGTAGTTCAAAATTAACAAAAGTTGCTAAATATTTGCACGATAATTTCCCGTAATTTTTCATCTTTGTTCCAACAAATGGTGCATGCCAATACTCCCAGACCATCATTATTATGACGAAAACTTCAATCTTCTTTATTGGCATGCAATTCCAAATCATTTAAAATCACGGTTTTTTTCAAGCGACCCTCTTGACACTTTGTTCAATTGCTGGATGTATGCCATTCATTACTAGATCTTAATTTAGTTCATTATACCTTATGTTCAAAACGCATGCAGTGTAATATTACCGAAAAGCACTTAAGTTTTTCACAAATGAAAATGCGATTTCCATTTGTGCAAGCAGCGGTCAAATACCCTACTTTAGTTCTAATCTTGGGGTTAACCATCAACCCTTTAAATAGCATGTGGATCCAAATACGCTGCGCAATGGCAAGTACCCGACAAAGACTTTTAAATACATGAATCCACCAAAACAATATAGAACATATCTATACTTACATTTCTAGTACAGCTTTAAGCTGTTCCAGTTTACCCTGTTTTTCCTCTATTTCCGGATCCGCTTCATGCTGCTGTATTTCTGCTAATAACGATCTAGCTATATCCAATATTTCCTGCAACTGTTTAGGCCTCTTAAGTTTAACATGGCCATGTTTAAATCCGTCATATTTATCAAAAATTTCAAAGAATCTAAAAAAAATATGTAAAAATTATGTTTAGTTAAAAAAAATTTGGTAGCCGACGTTTAATAAATCTAAATATTTTTCCGATCATTATAAACTTATATAATATGTAATTTAATGGCTCTAATGGCAGTTATTTGTATAGGACTTTATATAAACGACATTACATATAGAGTAAGTACGTGGATAACAAGAGGACAAATGATCAAAAAAATAATAATAAAAAATGAAAAATACAAGAAATGTCACTTCTAATAACACAAGTCGACATAATTTTTGTAACATCGATGAGATTGCTTATTTTGCGGTTCATTTAGTAAGTTATTCAAACACTTTTTCCTAGAAATGGCCTAGCACGTCCCATTTTCAAGTACCTGCTTCTCTTTTATATAATGCGATCTTTAAAATCATTTTTACCTGCCTTAGGACCGGAAAGTACAAGACCGCAGAAATTTTTACAGTATTGTACGAACATTCAAGAGTTTTATTGTTTTTTGCAGTTTAGTTTGTTTCTATCTAGTTTACAGTACAGTCAAGTGTTTAAGTCGATTTTAATTAAAATGGCAAGCTCGAGTCGTCGATGTTGAAAAAATAAAGCCGATAAGTTTTGTTATATATGTGCACGATTTATTATAAAGTCCCAAGCTAAATCTATATCTGAGGAAGTAAAAAAAGCCTATTTTTTATATTTTAAGTGCCAAATTGGGGATTAAGATAAAAGTTGGGCTCCTCATGTTTGTTGAGTAAGTTTTAACGTAAATTTAGTGCAGTTGATATATCGCAAGAAAAAATCTATGCCGTTTGCTGTTCCTACTGACTATGTAAGTGACTGCTACTTTTGCATCACTAAAACAGAAGAGATCTTAAAAAAAGCATAGAGGCAAAATAGAGTATCAAAACTTGCCTTTTGCGCCATTCCTCATTGCCAGGAACTACCGGTACCGGTAGCGCCTTTAAACCTGAACATCGTGTTTCCCAGTGATTCTAATTCTTTATCACACTTTTTGAGAACACCAGTTGTGACCCAACATTTTTACCAACTACCAGTGAACCTCACTTAATGACTCAGAATGAATTAAATGACTTGGTACGTGACCTAGGATTGTCAAAACAAAATCGGAACTGCTTGGTACCAGACTTCAACAGTTGAACTTGTTAGATAAAAAAGCAAGTAAACGGAATGTAATATTATCCAGTTTTTTTTTAATGAAAGTGTCGCTATGTGTCTGTTGTGATATTGATTAAATTCGTTGAAATACAGCCTAAAAGCAGTCCTGCTTCATAATGGAAACAAAAAACCATCTATTCCTTTAGCCCATTTAGTGACATTGAAAGAAACCTATAATAACTTAGCAACCATATTAAATCGTGTTAAATATGAACAGTATCAGTTGGATATCTGTGGAAATTTAAACGTCATGGGTATCTTGCTAGGACATTAAGGGGGTTTTACAAAGTATTGCTGTTTTTTGTGACAGTAGGGCAACAAAAAAACACCACAGTAAAAAGGATTGGCCTCATAGAACTTCTTTTGAACTTGGTACTTCAAACATTAAATGCCTCCCCTTGTTAACCCAAAAAGGTGCTGCTACCGCCTCTCCATATTAAGCTTGGACTAATAAAAAACTTTGTTAAAGTCTTGGACAAAGAAGGTAGTGGTTTCCAGTACCTAAGAGAGATTTTTTCTCAACTAAGTGATGCAAAGTTATATTTATTGGACCTCAGATAAAAATGCTCCTAGATGATCTTCGTTTTCAAGAACAATTAAAGAAAAAGGAATCGGCAGCTTGGACGTGTTTTGTACGTGTAGTGAAAGGATTTCTGGGCAACAACAAAGATAAAGACTATAAAAGCCTCTTAGATGAACTGTTAAAAACCTATGAATTACTAGGGTGTCGCATATCTCTATAAATACATTTTTTGCACTCCCATTTGAATTTTTTTCCGGAAAATTTAGGTGCAGTAAGCGGCGAACAAGAAGAGAGGTTTCATCAGGACATCAGAACGATGGAAACAAGATACCAGGGACGCTGGAACCCATCTATGTTGGGCGACTACTGTTGGCTTTAAAAAGGGATGATGCTACAGAACACAAAAGAAAAAAGTGAACGTTTTTGTCGCTGTATCATATCTCGTACAATATATTTTTTATTCACATAACAACCAATCCTCAGTAATGTTTTTGCATAGATTCCACATGTTTTATATGTTTATATTAAATAAATATATTAGATTGTAAAAATATGTCGTCTCCTCTTTTTCTCCTTATAACAAAAAAACTGTACGTGTTACAGTAATTAGCTTATCATTTTTGGATTTAGGACTCTAAAATACTTTAAACAAACCTTTTCATCAATGTTATTTTACACAAATGTAAATTTGTTGACTTGTGTAATTTTCTTTGCTTATACGATTTCCCATAAGAAAATTTAATATATTTGTGAGGGTGCATAAAAAAATACAAAAATGTTATTGTTCGTAATAAAAAGCACATGGATGATTGAATACGAAAAAAAGCACTTTTAATAAAAATTTCTTGTTATAAAAATGAATAAGATTCGCGGTAACAAAAAAAAAATTTTTTTTTATACAACAATGCAAAATAAATGTCATATTTGTTAATGACTTTATTTAATTAAATTATTTATTGCAACAAAATTAAGATTTATATATTGAAAACTCTAACCCAAAAATTTTAATACACCCTTTATAATATTGATTCTCATGTTATTATTCTACATGACAGTACTCCAGTAAAGCCTTTGGAAATTTTTGAAAGTTAAAATTTAAAAAAATATTAAAAATTTTATTTATAAAATTAAAGAAAAAAAATTATTGGTATATAGTACTGTCAAATGGAATAAAAAAAAAACAAGAATTAACATTAGAGGAAATAACAAAAACCTTGAAATTTTTTTAATGAATCATGCCCTTGACCATAATTTTTGAGGCATTCCATTAGCAATAAATTTGTTTACATACAATATTTGATTAAAAAAAAATAGTTTTTTTCAGTTGGTAGATGGGTAAAGGTCACCTCAAATTCGGATCCCGTACTATAATACCGTATATGGTCGTAAATGTTTTGATTTATTTATTTCTCTCATACTTTCTTAAAAAAAAAAACCATTGAATATTACTTTCTACTTATATTGCAAATTTTTAATGCATACATTTTTACGATATTTAATAGTGATAAATGGCGCGCAGAAGACATATCCCACAATATTTTAAGTTGTTACTTGCAAATAAAATTAAAAGACATAGTGTGTCAAGCATTAATCTCTAGATACTGACGTATACTTTAATGTCAATATAAGAACAGTACAATTTCCTATTTAAAATTTTCGACAAATTTCAATAAAAAGAAGACTATGTCAAAGAAATATTAAAACGTATCCTAATTAATGATTGTTTTTCCATTTTTTCGCGAAAAAAGTCTGTCAATTCTCATCCGTTACATATGAGCAGCCAAGTTCTGCAGAACAAAGAATTGTTTAATTTTGTCGGCGTTACTTTTGAGAATAACCTCAACTGGACCAAATACATTACATCCATAGCCTCGGCCGCTTCAAGAAAACTTGGGTTCCTCTTTCGAGCCAGAATTATTCTTTTTCTTTCAATCTGTATACTCTATATGTATCCCAAATCAGACCCTCTGTAGAATATTGTTCTCATGTCTGGGGAATGGCGTCCCCTACAACACTTAGCATTCTGAACTTTATTCAAAGAAGAGCCGTTCGTCTTATTAACGATCCCACGCTTACAGAAAGGCTTCCTCCTCCTGCCCACCGTCGAGCTGTAGGAGATCTGTCGCTCATCTATAGGTATTTTCACGGCTTCTGCTCAGAGGTTGGCCAGTATTATTCCCCCTCTGGCAGCTCCCAACAGAGGAACACGTAGTGCAACTTTTATGCATCCTTTTACAGTTCAACTAGAGAGGCCCCAAACTTCCCGCTTTCTTCGTTCCTTCATCCTCAGAGAGTCCAGACTTTGGAATCTACTACCGCAGAAGTTTTTCCTTCTCCTCCCAGTCTCCAAATATTTAAGTCCCGTGTGAACAAACTTTATCTCACCACTTCTAAGACACCCACGGTACGTTAGTACTTTGGCATCAGCCTTTGTGGACTGTCCAAAGATAAAAAAAACTAATCAAAATGCTTCGTGTATTTGCTATATTATTAAGTTGCTTGACAAAAATTTGATTGACGACGTCACAGTGGCGCTATATTAAATTTAAAACAAATATCCCCTGCGCCAGTATCTTAAAAACAGATTTCTACTTGTGACATGTCATTAAAAAAATGTCGCTCTATCGAGTAGCGTTAAAATATATACAGGGTTTCGTTTAAAATTCTCGATCTAGGTCTGTTTCCGGTAAAACCGAAAAAGATATTTAATTGTTTTTTTTTCTGATATCAAAATTATGATAAAAAACAGCTTAATAACGTTCTGGCCAATGATTTCATTGCCACCCGGTATAAAAATGTTGTACCACCTTAAGTGAGCAGATTCATTTAACCTGCTGTCTAAAGCCTACACTTCCACCACTGAAACGATCCAAACTGTGCATAATAATAGATGGATGCATTTTTGTAAGTGGAAAAAAATAGCCATAGTTTGTGTGGTGAAACAGTGCCACTGAGTTCTATCTTTGAAGGATAAGTATTGTAAAAATGGACAAGAAATATCGCCATTTAAAAGTGTATTGCGATTGATGTACAAAATCTACATTGCAATGAACATATCAATTCTTAAGTTGATTATTTATATGAAAATAATATTGTTTTTAAATTAACAAAAGCTAATTGCCTTTTTTTTTATTCGTTCTTAATTTTAATTAGCCAAGTACGCATTAATAGAATGCAAGTTGACTTAGGAACAGGGTTGCAAGGATTTAAATCAATTAATTTTAATCACGATTTAAATCACTTGATTTTTTTAAATTTAAATCATGATTAAAATCAAAAATAAAAATTATTAAAAAAATAATTTGGGTTATGAAGAAAAATCGAAATAAAAATAAATTACGTTAGTATAGTAAATTAATTTATTACAAGAAAACAAGAACACATAGATAGAAGTATAGATAGAAAATATTCAAAACAAAAAACAAATTTAATTGTAGTATTTGTAAAGAAACACTAGTTTGGCAGCTTTTTCAGTACCTAATCGATTGCGTAGTTTAGAGTGTACTTAACCAAATGTTGAGAATATCCTCTCTACTGATGCAGACGAAGCAGCTGCACAGAGCAGTTGTGTAATTATGGGAAGTTCTTTTTCAATAATATCTGCGTTTCGTTGTGATTTCCACCAGTCAATAGGTTTTACGCTTTTCAGGATATCATCTTGAAACATAATATCGTTAAAAGGCTCTGATTTGGCAAGAAACTTGATGATTAGTGGAAATAAACCACTATCTGGATACAGTTCTTTTGCAGTTTGTAATGCAATATTTTTTTCAGTATATGTCAAACTTTGTGTTTTCGTTGGGTCGATAAGAAATGCCAGCAAATGATACGGGGTTATACACATATTATATCGATTTTTAAATTTTTGCAGTTGATGTAATGGCAGATTAGTTTCTTCAAAGTAATCTTCTAATATTTTAAATTGCTCTACAACATCTGAAATAGTGGCGTCGGTCTTTTGCAACCTATCTATGGCAATGGAAATTGGCTTAAGAATTTTGAGGTAATCTTCAGCACTTCTCTTTAAATTAATGTTTGAATTTTTTTCCCTGATAATACTGTCAATCTTTTCTTTGTGTTCTTCACTGATTCTAAAAAGTATGGGCCATGATTCGGTAAATACTTGCGAGCAGTCTGCAAGCGAGTTCCATCGAACATCACTAGGTATGACTAGTTTTTTGCCTCCTTCTTTGGCATATGTTGCAGAGGCAAAATGATTGTTCCTAAAGTACTTTACGATTTGGACTACATGCTCTTTTATATCAACGATTTCCAAATCTTTACATAATAAATTTAGTATATGTGTAGCACAGCCATATGCTATTACATTGAATTTATCAGATGCATTTATTTCATTTCGCATTGCAGACATGTTAGCTGCATTATCTGTCACGAAACTACTTACTGTACAATCATACTAGGTTTTTAGTTTGTTTATAAGGGTTGCTGCAATTTCTGTTAGGTAGTCGGATGTTTGTGGATGCCCAGTTGTATCTACAGTGTCGAATAGAAAGGAGGAGCCATTTTCTGCAGTAACTGTTGCACATACTATGGGTTCATTATGCACATTAGACCATCCATCGAGTGAAAGACAAACGTTACTTCTAGACAACCCCTTAAAGCATTTGCTTCTTTCTTCGGTATATATTTGATTAAGCACTCTGCCTGACAGGTCGTTTCGACTGGGCGGTACATATCCAGGTCGCAGTAGTGCTATAACTTTCTTAACTTCGGATTGCTCCAGGCAGATGAAATTAGTTGCATAGAGGGCTCTGGCAATCTGCTTATCAATTTCATTTTTGGCAGGCTTACTAGTACGTACAACAAAAGACATCAGAGATCCAGAAGAAATTGTGTCAGTAATGTCAGTATTACATTCTTTTCTTTTTTTGTTTACTGGGATTGAAGGGGAAACTGAGTGCGACTTACTTGCTTGCTGAAAGTTTTGTTCAGTTTGAATTTGTGACGTATTTATGCTTGAAGTACGTTATACCTGCAATTAAAAACATTATGAGGCTTCAATTGTCCATAGATGATAGATGTATGTAAAGTATCTAAGAAAACACATTGGGTCTGGTGCGCTTTATGTGTCACGGAATTTTATAATTTTTCTAGTTTGGTTTGATAGAGCCCGTCAAATAGAATCGATTTAATTTAAAGAAAAAATTATAAAAAAAATCGTTGATGAGCCATTTTTTTGAAAATAAAATGTTTTTTTGAAAAAAGTCTCCAAAAGTTGAAATCATAGTTACATACCTTAATAGTTACTTGATAAAAAATTAAAAAAAATGTATTTTTTTCAGAAAATATTGTTCATCCAAGAATTTTTTGTTGCAAATAGTGTTTAGTGTTAAAAAAACGTATCAATTCCAAAGCATTTTCAAAAATTGTGAAATTCCGTGACACATAAAGTGCACCAGAAACCAACACATTGATCACATTGTTGTAAAAATAAGTTTTTAAAAATTTCCAAACATGGAAAAATATTTCAACACCATTTTTAAAAATTAACAAATAATAAACAGGTACTTACGGTTAAAACTGATTGTGATTGTAATAACGTTGACGAGAATGACGAGTCACTATAAGTATCGATAGTATCGATGTCTTCATTATTTACATTTTTACATTTTTCCCAGTGCTTTTTCATCCTCTCCACCAATCCTTGCATTTCCAAATTACATTTTTTACATGTAGCGCGACATCCCGGTTTTCCCTTCGCTTTCCCCGATTTTTCTTTGAAAAACTGCCAGATAAGGTCTTTCTTTCTACCACTTCTTCGAAACGACATATTCAAAAAACTATATTCTATATTTTACACAATATCAAAATTTTCAGCCGTAAAAACAATACTCGCGCGCACAGATCTTAACTAGGAAATGACGCCCGTGCGCGTTCCTCCCCTTTATGTAGACCGGTAAATCTACGTGATCTGACAGGAATTTTCAAGGAAGTGCAAGTGCTTTCTCGCGGTAAATATTTAATATAAGAGTTTATAAAAACGAAAAATATTAGGAGATAGGAGAATGTTTAAGAATAAGGACACGTTACAAACTTCGATTGTGCTATTTACAAAAAAAAAATAAAAACAAACATGATTTTTTTTTTTAAAAAATCGCGATTTTTGATTTTTTTTTTAATCATGATTTTTTACAACCCTGCTTAGGAACAAAGCTGAAATATTTTGTATAAAATTTGAGCAAGAAATAAGAATTTAAATACTGCTAGCTCTCGCGTTCTTAAATTTTGAATTAAATGAAATGGATTACCTTTGAAATATACAGTAGTGGCAGAAAGTAGAGCAACTTTTTAAAAAATCAAATTTCTTGACAACTAACAAAGGAATAACAATGATATTTATCCACAATACTTTTGGTCAAGTAGGTAGTCTTAAATCAGATAAGAATTGACCTTCTGAATATTTCTGTTTATTTTTAAACTGATAAGAATTTGTGTACCTGGCAAAAAGTAGAGCAACATTTTTTTTAGGACTTACAAATCGAATAATATTAGTTTAATTCCAGCTGTTTACCGGTTGCATTAAAAGCAAAGTTAAGTTTACAATGCCTAGAGGACGGCCTTTATCCGTTGATTTAAAAACACGAATTATAGACTGTTACAAAAATGGTGAAAAACAAATCAATATTGGAAAAAGGTTTCGTTTGCATAAATCTATAGTATCGCGAATCATTTCACGTTATGTGAAGCATGGACATGTTTTACCTAGAAAAAAATCAGGAAGACCAAGAAAAACGGATAAATATCAAGATAAACAAATTTTGAAAATATCTCAGAGTGATCCATTCTTGGGTTCAAGTAAAATAAAGCAGCGATTATCAGAAGAATTAGGCATTCAGATATCTTCAAGGACAATAAGAAGTAGATTATGCGAGGCCAAATTATTTGCAAGACGTCCAGCAAAAAAGCCCTTATTATCTGCAAAAAACAGACGATCCCGTCTTCTTTTTGCTCGATCTCATTTGCACTGGACAAATAATGACTGGAAAAGGATAATATTCAGCGACGAATCAAAGTTTAATTTATTTCAAAGTGATGGTATAGCATATGTTCGACGTCCTGCAAACCAAAGGTTAAATCCCGATACACTTGTCCAACAGTAAAACATGGTGGTGGATCAGTTATGGTGTGGGGCTGCTTTTCCGGTTTCGGAATGGGGCCACTTCATAAAATTGATGGGATAATGGATAGATTTATGTACAAAGATATTCTGGAAAATGAAATGGTTCCATATGCAGACGAAAAAATGCCCCTTAGGCACATTTTCAGCAGGACAATGATCCAAAGCATTCTTCTAAATATGTAAAGGCTTGGTTTAGACAGCAAGATATTCAAGTAATGGACTGGCCAAGTCAATCACCAGATTTAAACCCCATCGAGAACCTAGGGGAAAATTTGGATAGGAAAATAAGGGGGAAAACTTACAAAAATAAGGACGAATTGTTCAATGCATTACATGAAGCTTGGATTAATATGGATCCAGCAATAATTTCTAAGTTACTGCAATCTATGCGCCACCGTTGTGAGGAAGTTATTAAAAATGATGGATATTTTACGAAATACTAAAATTGTAATTATACTTCAGTTTTTACTAAAAGAAAAACATCAATTCTTAAAAAGTTGCTCTACTTTTTTCCGTCCCAGAATTAATTTTTGTACATAAAAATATAAACAAAGAATATTAAGTTAAGTTGTTGATAGAGTTATAATGCTTAGGTCTTATTGGTATTATATTTCCAATATGATTGTATTTTCTTACTAAATAAAATAGATGTGTTTGAAATAAAGAAGTTGCTCTACTTTCTGCCACTACTGTATAATATCATTGAACTTAATATTAAGAGCAAAAAAAAAGTGCAAATGCTGTAAAGATGCTAGTTATTGGGAAAGAAGGCAACCAACTATTAATACTATCAATAGACTAGATGAAAACCTAGTTGCCTATAGATACATATGAATGAAATAAATAATAAACTAATTAAATTTTATAGAGAAAGTGCAAAATTTACCTAAATACTATGTTCAGATTGTTGATGTCTTTTTTTTCATGAATTTGGTTTTTTTCCAGAAATAACAATTTTTTTTTAAACAAATATAAAGTGTGTCGTATCAATAATGAGGCAATTTAATTTTTCCATTATTATACAGGGTGTTTCATTTTAAAAAAGCCAGTTTGCATTATATCTTTTTAACTGTAATCGATAAAAAAGAAGAATTGAGCACGTTACTTGATTCTACCTAAAATTCTACATAAACTGGCTTTATACTTTTTTCTGTCTTTACTAACAACCGAGATAAAAAGGTGTGCTGAAAGCGTCAGAATTTAAAAAAGGCCCTGTATCTCCGAGACGAATCAAGTTAGCCGCGATCTGTTTTCACCGATCGAGTTGTTTCGAAAATCGAACTTTAAAAACTGTGCCATCAGATTTGCTTTTTGTAGTTTTTTCAATACTAAGAAAATCCATCAAAAAAGCCCCACCCTGTACAGAAAAAAAGAGCCTAAGCAAAAAACATGAGTTTCTTAATAAATACCATAAAGCCTATTTAAAACTAACCACCTTAGCTATTTTTTAAAATCTTTATTCCAGTTTTAAAGGATAAAGTTCAAAAAACTTTATACTGCACATATTTAATTTTGGCAATACTCCGTTGGTAACACGAAGCTCAAACCAGTTATATACAAATTGTTTGTAGTTTCCTGTAATAAATACCAAATTTCTTAGGCCAACATGCACTTTGCTAATAACCAATACTACATAATATGCACATCCCTTACTTCAGTAACAGTGTATTATTACCTTTTTCTATTTTAAAATTTCTACACAAAATTTATCATCTAAATTTTGTGTTGATTGATTGTGTTGTTACTAAAAATGTGTCAAAAAAATTGGTTGGTTTTAAAAATGGACCAATAAATAAGGTGTTCCATTAAGGAAATATTATTATTCTGTTTTATCTCTTTTGTTTTAATTCAAATAATTCTTAACTATTATTTTAGATTTTAGGAAAAAAATAACAAAATAGTTATTTATTATAATTTTTTTTAATACCAAGGTAAAACTGTTATTTTCTTGTATTGTTTACTAACTTACTTTGGATGCCTCACTTCAACTTTCATTTTCTGTTTCGGTGTTCTATCTCCATGCCTGATAACGGCCGTTACACATCTTAGTTCCATCATTTTACCGAAAGTAGTTGGAACAATTGGAGGATCGTCTAACTGAAAAGGGACCGACCATGGTATATGCAACGTAGGAGCCAATTCTCTTAGTATCATGTTTCCTAATATCTTAGCTGAATCATCATAATACTTATTGGAGTTTTTAACAAAACTAAACCCGTTTACATCACAGACAAAAGATTTTCCTAGAAAGGTATAAAAAATGGTAAAACTACAACAGTTTAAACTA
>JAHBCN010000169.1:255141-325141 GCA_019359885.1 Listronotus oregonensis
AATAATGAGGCAATTTAATTTTTCCATTATTATACAGGGTGTTTCATTTTAAAAAAGCCAGTTTGCATTATATCTTTTTAACTGTAATCGATAAAAAAGAAGAATTGAGCACGTTACTTGATTCTACCTAAAATTCTACATAAACTGGCTTTATACTTTTTTCTGTCTTTACTAACAACCGAGATAAAAAGGTGTGCTGAAAGCGTCAGAATTTAAAAAAGGCCCTGTATCTCCGAGACGAATCAAGTTAGCCGCGATCTGTTTTCACCGATCGAGTTGTTTCGAAAATCGAACTTTAAAAACTGTGCCATCAGATTTGCTTTTTGTAGTTTTTTCAATACTAAGAAAATCCATCAAAAAAGCCCCACCCTGTACAGAAAAAAAGAGCCTAAGCAAAAAACATGAGTTTCTTAATAAATACCATAAAGCCTATTTAAAACTAACCACCTTAGCTATTTTTTTAAAATCTTTATTCCAGTTTTAAAGGATAAAGTTCAAAAAACTTTATACTGCACATATTTAATTTTGGCAATACTCCGTTGGTAACACGAAGCTCAAACCAGTTATATACAAATTGTTTGTAGTTTCCTGTAATAAATACCAAATTTCTTAGGCCAACATGCACTTTGCTAATAACCAATACTACATAATATGCACATCCCTTACTTCAGTAACAGTGTATTATTACCTTTTTCTATTTTAAAATTTCTACACAAAATTTATCATCTAAATTTTGTGTTGATTGATTGTGTTGTTACTAAAAATGTGTCAAAAAAATTGGTTGGTTTTAAAAATGGACCAATAAATAAGGTGTTCCATTAAGGAAATATTATTATTCTGTTTTATCTCTTTTGTTTTAATTCAAATAATTCTTAACTATTATTTTAGATTTTAGGAAAAAATAACAAAATAGTTATTTATTATAATTTTTTTAATACCAAGGTAAAACTGTTATTTTTCTTGTATTGTTTACTAACTTACTTTGGATGCCTCACTTCAACTTTCATTTTCTGTTTCGGTGTTCTATCTCCATGCCTGATAACGGCCGTTACACATCTTAGTTCCATCATTTTACCGAAAGTAGTTGGAACAATTGGAGGATCGTCTAACTGAAAAGGGACCGACCATGGTATATGCAACGTAGGAGCCAATTCTCTTAGTATCATGTTTCCTAATATCTTAGCTGAATCATCATAATACTTATTGGAGTTTTTAACAAAACTAAACCCGTTTACATCACAGACAAAAGATTTTCCTAGAAAGGTATAAAAAATGGTAAAACTACAACAGTTTAAACTACCAAAAATAACTTATTTTATAATATCAAGTAAATATGTACATTACCTTTGAAATAAACATCAAATGTATTTGTAAGTAACTGGTTTTGAGTGATGAAACTATTATAAGTTTTACATTTCTTAATATACAGTAAGCGAAATTTTTTTTTTAAATCTTGGGCTTATGTGGAGAATTAAAAGGCGCATTAATAATATTGGACTTCAGGTGGCATATTCAAGAGTTCAGATCCTTGAGATAAAGAAGAACTCTAACCCTTTGAATCTTTTTCTTACTTCTATCCCTGAACTCCACCAAGCATCAGTAACTGCTTCTCTTGGTCGCTCAGATCATGGCCTGGTCACTGTACCATACTCCATACATTCGAAGGCAACTGAATGTACACCTCCACGCACTGCCTGGCACTATAACTCGGCTGACTGGGATGGTCTAAGAGATGTCTTTTCCACCTACCCTTGGCATCCTACCTACTTTTCCACGATCCCTCCGAAATTTGCAAACAACTTATCGAAACAATTCAACTAGGCATTAAGACCTATATTCCTTATACCAAAAAAAACTTCAAACCTCCAAATCACAAACCATGGTTTTCTAAATCCTGTGACAAAGCCAAACTTTTAAAAATCCAAACTCATAAAAAGGTTCTTTAAAACCCTAGTCCTGAAAACCGACAAGGTAGCATTCAAGCAAGAAATCAGTATAATTAAACTATTTCAGAAACCAAAGACTGTTTTAAAAATCGGATAAAAGATAAAGACCTCTCTTGCCCAAATGGCAGTAAATTCTTCTCGTCCTTTGCCAAAAATATTAGTCAAAACTTTTGCACAATTTCTTTTTCACCCCTAATCCCTAAAGATAAAATGGTTTCTACCTCTAAAGGAAAACCCGAACTATTTACCAAACAATTTGCTGCAAATTCTACTCTCGATTCTTCCGTTAATCTTCCTCTTCCAACATTTGCCCCTCTTCCTCATAAAATGTCCAATATCACTTTTAAAGTCAAACAGATCAAGCGTATCCTTTCTTCTCTTAATACCAAAAAATCGTCTGGACTGAAGGGCATACCAGCAATCGTCTTTAAAAAATGTGCCCCTGATCTTGCACCCACCTTAACTCTTTCGACTCTCTTACGGCTCGGGCATTTTTTCGGAGAGCTGAAAAGCTGCACGTGTGCAACCTGTCCCCAAGAAATGAAGCAAAACTCTCCCTTCTAACTATAGACGTATATCTCTTCTTTCTGTTGTTTGCACAGAAATGTAAAAATTCAACAATTTACAAATCTTGAAGTATTTGAAAAAACACAAAATTTTACATGACAGACAGTGTGGATTTTGTCACAGAAGATCTATATCTGATCTTCTTTCCTCTGTCTTACACAACTGGAACAAGTCCCTTGAGTTTCTGGGTAAATCCCAGATCGTTGCTTTTGCCAAATCTAAAGCTTTTGATCAGGTATGACAAGATGGGCTTCTTAACAACCTCCTTTCCACCTAAGCTTTGTTCTTGGTTCTACACTTTCCTTTCTAATGGACGTATATTAGTTATTGTAGATGTTCATTCGCCCACCTTCTATCCAATTAATGCTGGTGTGTCCCAGGGCTCAGTACTGGTACCAACTAGGTTTCTTCTTTAAATCAACAATCTTCTCTCTTCCAAAACCAATCCCATCTTTAGTTTTGCTGACGAGAGTACCCTCAACTCTAATATTCAATTTCTTAAGCCACCCTGTAATTCTGATTTGAAAAACAAGCGTAGGTCAATGCAGATACCTCTTTCACAAGACCTTAAAGTAATCTTGGATTGGGGCGCCAAAAATCTTGTCCAGTTTAATGCCTCCAAAACACACACATGTTCGCTATCGCGAAAAGAGTCGGTCAATGCTCATTCGTTACATATGAGCAGCCAAGGTCTGCAGACCTTGGCTGCTTGCTTGCAAAGAATCGTTTAATCTTGTGGTTGTTACTTTTACATACGTTAACCTTAACTGGCACAAACACATTACATTTAGAGCCTCAGCAGCTTCAAAAAAGCTTGGATTCCTTTTTTGAGCCATAAAGTATTTCTCTCATTCTAATCTGTATACTCTGTATATATCCCAGATCAGACCCTCTTTAAAATATTGTTCTTACGTCTGGAAATTGGCGTCTCCTACATATACAACACTTAGTATTCTTCACTCCATTAAGAGATTCGTCTTAGTAATGATTCCACACTTATAGAAAAACTTTCTTCTCTTGCCCACCGACGAGCTGTAAGGGATTTGTCCTTCTTCTATAGGTATTTTTACGGCTTCTGCTCCGAAGAGTTGGCCAGTATAATTCCCCCTTTAGCAGCTCCCAACAGACCAACACACATTGCCACTCTTATGCATCCTTTTACAGTCCAACTTGAGAGGCGCCGAACTTCCCACTTTGTTCGTTCCTTCATCCCTAGAGTGTCCAGACTATGGAGCCTGCTACCCGCAGAAGTATTTCCTTTTCCCCATAATCTTCAAATATTTAAGTCTCGTGTGAATAAACTCCCTATTACCAAACTTCAGACACCCACGGTACGTTAATACTTAGGCCTTAGCCTTTGTGGACTGTCCCAAGATAAAAAAGGTGATTTTAAAAAATTAAAATCGATTACAAAAAAACTTAAAATTATAAAACAATATTTTTTATATATACACTAAAATATCAAACAAAAACGAAATTAAAACTATCTACAAAACAAATTAGGGGTTTACATTTTTTTGAGGTCGGTGCCAGCAAAGCTATCAAATATAAAACGTATTTAAAATGAAAATAAGATATCCGAATATATGTAGACATAGAATTGATGGCAATACTGAGCCTTAGGGTATTCTAGCCTTGATTTGGTGGAAGCTAGAAAAGTGGCCATCTGCAATAGACCAGAAAAAAGACTAAAGAGTCAAGCGCAAAGTTAGTAGTAGGAACAAGACTATAGAAAAAATTCTTAAGAAGCTCATTAAAAGCCTTAGATATATCCAGAGCAACAATCTCGTCAAGGAACATTGTTTCAGTAATGTAAAACAGATGCAAGGGTACCTGCTGTAGATCTTGATGACATCCGTACTGTCATTGATAATTTTGCTTTTTTAAATATTTTAAAATTTAAAGATTGATAAATTTGTCCAAAACTTTGTAAAAACTAAGAAAGGAAATATGTCTATAATTAGAAGAAAGATTTTTGGAACTTTTCACATTAAAAGTTATTCGTTGAAAACTTATTTTGGCATCTATTTTAATAGCAATAACATTGAATAAAATGATAGGTGGCTATGAAAAACAATTTATTGGCATTGGAGTTTATTTAACTTACAAAATCTTAGTTTGACATATTATAAAAATTCGAGTAAATTATTGTAATTTTTTAATTGAATTAAATTAATAAAAAAAAACCTTTAAATGTTAAATAAACCTAATTTTTAATTTTTAATACTTTTGGCTAACATTTATGTAACTTTTACCAATTTCTAGGTAATAATTAACGTTATTAGGAAGCTCTAATGTCAATGAATTGTTTTTCATAGCCACTTATCATTTTTATTCAATGGTATTACTATTAAAATACATGCAAAAATGAGTTTTCAACGAATAACTTTTAATGTGTTAGGAACTTCGATAGGGTTATGATTAGAAAAATGTTTGTTTTTTAATTCTACATCTAACGACCTAAAAATATACAGGGGCTCATATTTAAAAGAAAAAAAAATAAAGTGGTTTCAAATTTGAAGAGTTTGACACTAAATTTTGGACACCCTGTACAGTTCGAATTAACCAAACATGACATAAGCGACTGATATAACGTTACTTAAAAGTTCCTTGTTTAAATCTATTAATCAAGCACTATTGGTATTTTTATTCATTTTTAAATTCAATGGTGCAAAACAGTTTTTTTATATATATTTTTTCTCTGAAATTACTGAACCGATGTTGACAAAATTTTAGAGAAATATAGATGACTACAAGAGGTACCTAAATGTATAAAAAAAATACACAGTGTTCCATTTAAAAAAATGCACCATCGTGACGTCATATTTTTTTGCGACACCCTGTATAACCAAAATTATTTTTCTGAAATGCACCGTAGGTTAAAGGTAACGTCTGCAAAATATGAAAATTTTACAGTGAATACATGAGCTACATAAGACAGGAGGTGAGCTGCAGGACCCTGTATATATCCCAACCAACACAAATAGGCTTATTAGTATTTTATATACTGCTATATAGCAGTTTCGTAAGACATTTTACTTGTATACAAATTCTTATAGATATCTCGTAGACAATTATAATACACTTATAAACACAAAAAAGGACCACTTTATAAAATCTATTTATCGTATTAAAAGGCTTATAATGATCGTGGGTGACAGCTGTAAGACCACTTTACTTCTGCTATAGACCTTTAATGAGAGTAGTTTATAAAACACATATATGATTGTTCTATTACCGACACTTATTACACATTTTAAAACAAATTTGTTTTAAGTTACACATTATAAAATAGTTTTATGCTACTCTTATTAGTATCTTATAAATAAACTTATAACGTTTATATGGATTCTAATAAAATGGTTATAAAAATATTTTATTATTGCTATATTTGTGCTATTTTAAATGCTATTTTGTGTACATTTTATACAGGTATAAAAATATTTTGCCTTAAAGATGTTACCAATAAAAATAATGGCATTCTTTTTTAACTGAGAAATAAATCAGAATTGTTGCAAAGATTCTAATCTGCAAATGGCGACAATAAGCCGCGGCCATAGTGGCGTGGTGAATACTGGATGCTACAACCAGTGGCAATAATAATACGAAATGTTAAAGCCTCCAATATTTTAATTTTATTTGCCAATTTAATTTTTGTGTTAATATATGGGTATATTTATTAACTAAATTTTCACGCGCCTGCATTTTAGTGCAATTTACGAGTTTTAATCCAGGTATTTATATTTTACAACTCAAAGATGTTAATTACAGATGGCAACTAATCTTTAATAAATATAATTTGTTCAGTATTTTAAATGTTATTCTTACGACTAGGTTTCAATTTTCATATTTTCTTAACAATATTTAGTCTATTTTGCCTAAACTTAAATAATGGCCGATCCAAGGTCGCCCCTGCCAATATGGCGAAGCAGGCCAAAGCCGATATATCACATTTGTTGCAACCAACACAGTAATAAGACAAATTAGTCTTGAATAAATCAAATTTAATACAAATTTGTTTTAATCCTGGCCTTCCTCAAACTCTTAAAAATACAAGGTTATCATATCATATATAGTTTTAGCATATTTAAAAGAGCATATTAAAAGATCTTTACTCATATATAAAGGCCAAGATAATGATAGTTGTTTTGTTTAAAAGTATCCGAAACACTAAGACAATTTCAATCACAATAATAAGCTTATATTCCCATAAATGCACATTTTGGACACACACTATATACAGGGTGGTCCACTAAGCGCGCGTCGGTAAATAGTTACTAAACCGTTGAACTTATGAGAAGATTTTCTTAACAAAACTTTTTTAACAAATTTTATCTCTGCTACAATCCAAAATTATTTTCTAGTATACAGGGTGTCTCAAAAAAGAGTAATATCAAAAATTATATTTTTGTTAAATGGAATACCAGTTGTTTTTATGTGGCAGATGAAGCCTCTGTGAGTTCTGTATTCAACTTTAAATTTGTATGTGGGTCGAATGCAGCGTTGCCAAGCTATGATTTTTTTTTAAATAAGCCAAAAACATACTTTTTTTTTAATGTTATATCTCCGCCACTGTTTGTTAATTTCTCTAACAAATTTACATGTAATCTAATGTTGACATACTTTATCCTTAACTATCTTCATTTTTTGATTCAATTATACAGGGTGTCCAAAATATTTATTCAAACGTCTCTATTTTCAATTCTATTTTAATTAAATTTCTTAAATACAACACCCTGTATATTATTTTGCCGTTAAAAAGCCTTAAGTGTGCTCTTTCAGAAAAAATTATGTTTGCCTTACCTATCGCACTATTGTTTTGAGATATTAAGGCTTTTCCGTAAATTTACACTTAAAATGGGAAATATCGTAGGCGGCATGGCTCAAGAAGTTGAAACAATTGATACTCGTTGGCATCTCAGTGTGAGTATTTATTTATGTAATCTGGTGACATTTGGTTACATCTTGTGCACATTATCTTCTCTTATTAAGAAGTATTTGGCAATTAAAAAATAAGTCTACACAGCAAGAATCAATTGAAATGATTTACATCCTTGGAGAATGTTTTAATAATTGTTTTCTGGCATCCCAGGTATACAGTGAGAGGTTTCCTGAGAGAAGACATCTAGATGAAAGATCATTCCAAAGATTGATGGATAGATTTGACAGGACTGGAATAGTTAAGTACGAAAAGCATGGAAGCAATAAAGCCAGTGGTAAACGAAGAAAATGAATTTAACGTGGTCGCATTTGTTGTTAAAGACCCACATAGAAGTACAGCGGACATAAGTGATTTGCTGAACTTAGGTCAAACTTCTGTGAAGAGAATGTTGAGTAAGAATAAGTTTCATCCATATCGTGTGCAATAGAATCAAGCACTTGAAAGACAAGACTTTGAAAATAGGAAAAATTTCTTTAATTGGGATCTTGCTCGAATTAGAGAATATGTACGATTTTTTAACATTGTATTATTTACCGATGAGGCGACATTCCACAATAATGGTCATGTGAACAGGCATAATTTACACTTTTAAACCGATGTTAATCCACATTTTATGAGGACTGTTAACCAGCAACATAGGTGAAGTGTAAATGTTTGGGGAGGCATTATTGGAAATCATATAATAGGCCCCACTTTTGATGGACACCTTAATAGGAATATTTTTTAAAATTTTTAAATGAAGATCTTGATAATCTGCTAGAAAATATACCACTACAACTATTAAGAAGGATATGGTTCCAGTTAGATGGGGCACCTGCTCATTTCAGTGCTGGAGTCCGAAATACTCTAGATGAAAAATTTCCAGGCCGTTGGATCGGAAAAAGAGGATCTGTTCCTTGGCCTCCATGGTCACCAGATCTGACAAAACTTGATTTTTTTCAATGGGGGTACGTTAAAGAACTGGTCTACAAGACACCCCCAACTACAGCAGCAAATATGCGAGAAAGAATAAGAGAAGCATTTAATTCAATGACTTCCTTAATGTTACAAAATTAAATAGATCTTTAACCGACAGGTTCAATATGTGTTTACAGCAAAATGGTAGTGTTTAAGTATTTAATGAATTGATTGGGTTTATGTAAATTTATTTATGTTACCTTTATTAGCCTTGCGTTCTGAATAATTTTATTAAATGTAAATAAAATTATATAAATTTATTATTACAAAAAGTATAGTCCAAATTATACTCATTTGTAATGACGTCATTTTTGTTTATCTTTGTTTAGTATATTCCAAACAGCGGTGACAACAAATTTTTTAAAAAAATGGGTGTCTGATCATTATTCATTTTTTATATTTTTGGTTATGTAAAGTATCCGTCACTGTCAATCAAAGACATTGGTGTATCAACTTGTTGTTATTTCGAAAAGCATAAAAAATGCCGAGAAAAAGATATAATAGGTATAATGAACAAACGCAGCGAATAATTTTAAATATATTGGCTTTTTTTCAACTGGAAAAGGAACAAGTCCGAAACGGAATCGCCCTTCAAACTGAGAATGTAATACAGCGAGTGGCAGATGCTACGAAATTGAGCCCAACGACGATAGCAAATATAAGGAAGAATGGGATAAAATTAGACCAGGATTACGCTTCCAATATGTCTTCCAAGCACCGCACCGCAAAAACCAAAATTACAACATATTTGAAAAATTTAATTCGGGACACAATTTATGCTATGTACGCCAGAAAAGAATATGTTACGTTGGCAACAATAAAACAAAAGTTTAGGGAAGAATTTGAATATTTTGAATTTTCCATCGACTCCTTAAGAACATGGATCAAAACTATAGGCTTCCGGTGGAAAAAATCTAATAATAGAAATTATTTAATGGACTTGCCAGATATTGTTCATAAAAGAATACATTTTTTAAGGGAGTATATCAAAAATAAAAATTTAGGTTCGGAAGGTTTTACTGAAGTTTTCATTGACGAGACGTGGATCTTTAGCAAGGGATCATTTCGTAGTAGCTGGCAAGATGATACCAAGCACTCGGATTCAAGAAAAAACAGTGAAGGTAAAAATATGTTTTTGTTTATTTTTTTAAGTAAAAACTGGTGCCTTGTAAATCTTCATAATTTCGTCTGTTACATATTTTTATCAGCTTATAAAAGTACAAAAAATTAAAAAGTAGGTCCAATAGGATAGTTTGGGAGCTATGATGGCCCTTAAAGACTCCTGGATCTCTCAAAAAATCGCAGCGAAGCAATGTAAGAAATATATGAAAAAGTTTTATTTTCAACCATCCTCCCGAGTCCTACCGCCTGACGAGTCCTAGCAGTTTACGTTTGCAGGGCTTAATACTCGTGTTAGTTAAATTAGGTGAATTAGGTTAGGCTAGGTTGATTAGGTTTAGTTAGGTTAGACTTGTTTTGGTTAAAAAAACGCGTTTGCAAGTAAAAAACGCAAACGGCTAAGAATCGTCAGGCGATGGGACTCTGGCGGATGGTTAGGAATAATTTCAGTGCAGCAATATATAGCATAGGAATGCAAAATATTAATTTGACGTATTTAAGGATTATTACAGATTTTGAAGCTCATAATATTGCTTCGCAGTGAATTTCTGGGAGACATTCTCACGTGGCGTACCTCCCATTTCTCCCAAACAATCCAAATAATTTTTAATTTTTTTGTTAAAAAATTTAAAGGTTGGGCTTTATGAGGGAATTTGACTGTAAGTACTATGTGCATGGAACATTACCTATTTCTGATGTTTAAGAAAAATTAAGTTAACTTATATTTTTTAAGGTCAACGTTATATTGTGGTCCACGCCGGAACCAAAGATGGCTTCATCAAGGGCGCGGATCTAATATTTAAAAGTGGATTAAAGACGGGGATTATCATGACAATATGAACAGGAAAAACTTCGAAAACTGGTTTAAAACTCAGCTGGTTCCGAATCTTCCACCAAAGTCATTAATAATCATGGACAATGCAAGTTACCATTCTGGTTTATTAGAAGAAATCCCGAGAAAATCTTGGACAAAGCAGAGACTGATCGAATGGTTGAATAAAGAGAACATTAACTTTCCAGAAAAGGCCATGAAAGATCAAATATGGAATATTGCGCGCAAAAACTCCCTAATGAAAAAAATACTACCTTGATGAATATGTTAAACCTTTAGGACACAAAATTTTGCGACTGCCACCATACCATTGCCAGTTTAATGCAATTGAAATGGTATGGTCGGAATGTAAACGAAAATACGATCAATATATTTCCAATCTTAAGGGGTCACCTTCAGAAGTTCTGGCTACATGGGAAAGGGTTATAAACGAAATTTCTATAGATCAATGGCAAAAATATGTAATTCATACAGAAAAGGTAATTCAAGCGGCTTGGGAGGCAATACGAGTGTGTGACGCCTCTGATATTCCGCCACTTGTAATTACGACTAACGCAGACGACGACGACGAAGACAATATCTCTGACTTTAGTTCGGACTCTGACAATACTGATGAGACTGATTGAGCTTTTGTGTGCTTGCAAATTTTATTTCATGATCGTCATTTAAGTATTTAATCCTATCGTTACAATTACATTAACTTGGCAATGCAATATGTTTGTTTTTTTTTAGTTTGTATTTTTATTTTTTGGATTTATATTTACATTTTGATGTGTTAACATATTCATCCAGGCAGTATTTTTTTCATAAACAAGTAAATTAAATTATGAGTATTTGAAATTTTCCCTGAGGTTAAAATAATTTTATACCATTCTTCCTATTATTCACAATTTTTGTAAGCTCAGTTTTGGTACATCTACTGCTCGTTGATTTCATTTTACCCAATTTTTTATAAAACAATATATTTAAATTATTGTTTTGTTATTATTCATAATATATTAATTGTTAATTGTTACTAAGTTTGTTAATAAATAAATACTACAAGATTATTTTTATTTTTTGAGATTGAAAGTGTATAGGCGAATGTAAAAATGATAATATACTGCTAATGGCCGGTTGCACCAACAATTTTAAGGAACCATTAGGCTCCTTTCACACGGGGAGCTTCACGTCTCTCACTCCTGAGGGAGAGGAAGGCTCTTAGCACCAAAATGCAACGAGTCCAATGGAGCTTTCACGTCTCCTGCATCTCGAGCCGGGAGTCGCGTCAGGCAGGTAGGGGCGAAAAGAGCTCCTGTATAGGAGCGAGAGACGTGAAGCTCCCCGTGTAAAAGAACCCTTAGCGTTATTTGTTCCTTAAATCTCCAATGTAGCCAATCAGATTGCTTGTTTGGCCATTTTAAGGAATACCTTGTGCTAAGGGTTCCTTAAAATTGTTGGTACAACCAGCCCTAAATCATCATTTGTTAATTTCTGAACGTATACAAAAAAACATAACAGACTATGAATTTCTGAACGCGACAGTAAATTTTCTAACCTAATATTGATTGACAAAAATGTCTAATTATTAATTTACGACATACGTTTTTTCTCACCTGGATAACGTACATAACTACAAATGAGTAAAATTCCGACTATAGTAATATTATTATGCCACCGAGTATCAATTGTTTCGATTTCTTGAGCCATGCCGCCTACGATATTTCCCATTTTGAGTGTAAATTTACGGAAAAGCCTTAATATCTCAAAACGATAGTGCGATAGATAGGGCAAACATAATGTTTTCTGAAAGAGCACACTTTATGCTTTTCAACGGCAAAATAATATACAGGGTGTTGTATTTAAGAAATTTAATTAAAATAGAATTGAAAATAGAAATGTTTGAATAAATATTTTGGACACCCTGTATAATTAAATCAAAAAATGAAGATAGTTTAGGATAAAGTATGTCAATATTAGATTACATGTAAATTTGTCAGCGAAATTAACAAATAGTAGCGGAGACAAAACAGTTTAAAAAAAGTATGTTTTTGGCTTATCTTTAAAAAAAAAATTCATAGCTTGGCAACGCTGCATTCGACACACATACAAATTTAAAGTTGAATACAGAACCCACAGAGGCTTCATTTGCCACATTAAAACATAGGGTATTCCATTTAACAAAAATATAATTTTTGATATTACTCTTTTTGAGACACCCTGTATACTAGAAAATAATTTTGGATTGTAGCAGAGATAAAATTTTAAAAGTTTTGTTAAGAAAATCTTCTTATAAGTTCAACGGTTTAGTAACTATTTACCGACGCGCGCTTAGTGGACCACCCTGTATAAGTATAAATATATTGAGAGATAGAATAGAGACTTCCGTAATCACCATTTCCAGAAAACTTTACACAAACAAACATTATTCTATTATTTGGAATTGAAAAGGGTTCTAGGATTTGTTCAAGGTTTATCTTGTCTAATCCATTATGCCAATAATGTCCGTTGTCCATTTTTATTAAATTTATTTCCCTTGGTGTTTTTAAAAGGGTTCGTGGATCCCTTGGCAGTATAGAAGGGATTCTTTCGTTAACAATACTAAACAGTTCTTTTAGTGCGGAGTGACTTATGTTAAAATTTGTAGCCCAGATTCTTGGTTGTTGGTTAAATTTTGCATTTTTGCTAACCTCTGTTAATTCCACTTCTATTTCATTATCGTCATTCGAAGCTCCTCTACAAGGATTATTTTCATCAAATAATTCTTCGGTTTTCGTATTACGTAAAAGCAATTTACATTGTTTTTCGTGCTCTTTATTTATGTCCACTTCAGATTCATCAGTTACCAATTTAGCCAAACTATTATTAGAATTTTCGGTACGAAATGGACCTATACTATTTAAAGTTGAAGTAGTAGGTATCAAACTATTTGATTTTAATATTTTTTTAAAGTTTTTCTTTACTTACTTTTAAAATATCCACTTTTCTTTAATTTTTTATATTTTGATAATTCAACTGCTTCTTTAGTTGACATTTTTTAATATTTTACTATTAGTTTTAGTAAGAAATAAATATGAAATATGACGTTATAAGATTATTTTCACGTTTTGTGTCCAATTATGTGTATAAGTGTTTTATAATTATGTCTTGTACACTCAAAATCAAAGTATTTGATAAACCATTTTTATAAGATACCCTCTTTAGCCAATTTAGACTTAAATACGTTTACGACTTAACGTCTTTATTGAAGATACCTATATGATAATTTTAAAAAACTCCAACAAAAATATTTTGTAACTATTTTATAAGTTCTCTTCAAAACTGGTATAAGTTAACAATAAAACAAATTAGGCTTAAGAGTAATTGGTCTTATAAAATTGGTAATATAATAGGTTATAAGAATTCATTTTCTTACATTTTATAAGATACCTATTAAATAAGCTTCTAGAAAGCTTTATTACCCAATTAAAAAACATTTTTGTCTCTGAGATACTTTTGTTGTAACTAGCATCACTAAGTGATAAAATTGTTTATGGAGGACCTTTATATAACAGTTATATAGCTTTTTATCTATTAGGAAAGCAATTTGTGTTAGTTGGGATATATATATATATATATATATATATATATATATATATATATATATATATATATATATATATATATATATATATATATATATATAAAATTTGATAATTTATTTTCTTGAACTTTTAGAATATATTCTGAGTTTTTCTTTTTTCTTGAGATTTTGGGTTCAACAACAACCAAAACTATTTTTGTTCCATTTTAAAAAGTTTTATTTCAGACGTTTCGGCTGATTTCAGCCTTTATCAATCAATTATACAACTAAGCTTTGATGTTCAGAGTATAATATATGTTAACAATGTACAATATTTATAAAAATGTTTTAAATTTTATCGACTTACCCAAAAAAGGGTTAAAATTCCAGATATAATTGTAACATTTTATTCACTTCACAGGTAAAATTTTATTAACTAACTTAAAGCTACATGGTTAAAAACAGTTTTTTTTAACGAAGTCTTGGATAGAATTAAGACAAAACAAACACTTTGTGGTTTTAAATTTATATTTTAAAGAGGTGGCGGGTGACTTATTATAAACAAAACGCATCATCCAACGATTATAGAGTTTAGAACTGTTATATAAATTAATGTTTTATTTATAAGGGATGTTGTTATATTAAATACTAAAATATTTTTTAACTATTTTGTTGTTGAACCAAAAATCCCAAAAAAAAAGAAAAACTCAGTATATATATATATATATATATATATATATATATATATATATATATATATATATATATATATATATATATATATATATATATATATATATATATATATATATATATATATATATATATATATATATATATATATATATATATATATATAATATATATATATATATATATATATATATATATATATATATATATATATATATATATATATATATATATATATATATATATATATATATATATATATAAGTCACAGATTCGAGGGTGCATGGGATCCGGAAACCGTTAGAGATACGTCAGTTGAATATGCAAATTTCCATACTAACCGCCTAGGTTGAAATTCGAGTATCCGGGAGATATCCGGACGAAATTTTGATTTCGTTTATTTCGACGTTATTTAAAGAGATATGGAAACAAAAGACACTTTCGATGGCCATTTTTAAGCTCTACAAAACAGCTTTGAGAGATTTTCGTACGACGTTTCGTTTTTGTTAAATCCATCATCAACTTTATTTTTTTAAATACGGCCCTCAATTGTTTATTGCATTTTTTGAAGCAGTTATAACCCCAATTACAATGATGTATAAAAATTTTTCTGTTAAATAAACATATTTTCCATAAGAGACAATGAGTTAGACAAGGAACGAACATCATTTCTTATAGGGGGTTTCATATTTGTTAAAAAAGATTTTAAGTGTTATACATTTTTGTAATTGGGATAATAAGGGGGGTTCAAAAATTAAATAAAAACCCAGGTTCGTATTCAAAAAATAAAGTTGATGATGGTTTAACGAAAACGAAACGTCGTAAGGAAAATCTCTCAACGCTGTTTTTAGAGCTAAAAAGTGGCCACGAAAAGAAATCTTTTGTTTTCCATATCTCTTTAAATAACGTCAGAAAAAATAAAACGAAATCGCAAATTTAGGTTTTTTTCCGGATATCTCGAAGTACTAGAATTTACAACTTTCAAACGGCATGTTATAGGCACCTAAATGCGCAACTTTCCATAATTTAACCGACTTCGTATCTCTTACGGTTTCGAGATCCCCATGCATGCATTTCTAAATCTGTGGCACCCTGTATATATATATATACAGGGTCCTGCAACAGTACGTCGGGCTTCTCTACAGCCTAAACTAAAAAAGTTAGGAGTTCCGTTCAAGTGCAGGTATCAGTTAAGAATAAAAGCGCATTTTAGGAAAATAATGTGGTATGTACAGGGTGGCCCCAAAAAATTGTGGCAAACAAAATTCACTTTTTTTTAAATGTAACATACTGTATATTTTTTAATTGGGATTATAACTGCTTCAAAAAAATGCAATAAACAATTGAGGGCCGTATTTAAAAAAATAAAGTTGATGATGGTTTAACAAAAACGAAACGTCGTACGGAAAATCTCTCAAAGCTGTTTTGTAGAGCTTAAAAAGTGGCCATGAGAAAGTGTCTTTTGTTTTTCCATATCTCTTTAAATAACGTCAGAAAAAAATAAAAACGAAATCGCAAAATTTCGGTTTTTTCCGGATATCTCCGGAAGTACTCAGAATTTTACAACTTTCTAAACGGCATGTTGTTAGGCACCTAAATGCGCAACTTTGCCATAATTTAACCGACTTTATCTCTTACGGTTTCGAGATCCCCCTGCATGCACTCGAATCTGTGGCACCCGTTTTTTAAATTTATATATATATATATATATATATATATATATATATATATATATATATATATATATATATATATATATATATATATACAGGGTCCTGCAACAGTACGTCGGGGTTCTCTACAGCCTAAACTAAAAGTTAGGAGTTCCGTTCAAGTGCAGGTATCAATTAGGAATAAAAGCGCATTTTACAAAATAATGTGGTATGTACAGGGTGGCCAAAAATTGTGGCAAACAAAATTCACTTTTTTTAAAGTAACATACTGTATATTTTTGCATCTATGGAACCTCCTTAAGCATCTTTATTTATTCCTGAAATATTTCAGCTTTGAAAATGATTAGTTTTGTAGCAATAAATTATTTTAAAAATAGTTGAATTTTCATGACCTCACTTAAACACATACCAGCACCATAAATACAAATTTTATGTCAATATTGATATGATTCTTTTGTAGAAGACTGTCGGATGCTCTAACCCGTTTTTGTGGTTTAATCTATACAGAGTGTTCAAATTTAACTTTTTAATTTAAGAAAATCAATGCTATTTTCTCAATTTTTTAAATGGCACACCCTGTATATTTATTATGCGTCAAATGTAGAATTATTATACCAACATTTTGTTATACAAACCTACAAATTATCTTTTTAAACCCTGAAATATAATAATTACTAATTTATTCGTCTGAAAAACCCTTTTATTTGGAGATTTTTAGCAGGACCCTGTAAAAATATATATATATATATATATATATATATATATATATATATATATATATATATATATATATATATATATATATATATATATATATATATATATATATAAAGGCACTAGGATGTAAAACAAAAAATTGATTATGTTTCTATAATATATTCAGCCTTAAGAAAACCCTTTTAATGTAAGTTTTAAATTGAAATTTTTATTATATATTTTTATTTTTATCAGTTTTAAAAAATTGGGTTGCATTTGTAGATTAATTTTTTGATTGTAAAAGATTTTTCTTAATATATATATATATATATATATATATATATATATATATATATATATATATATATATATATATATATATATATATATATATATATATATATATTATATACTATATATATATATATAATAATATATATATATATATATATATATATATATATATATACATATATATATAATATATATAATATATATATATATATATATATATATATATATATATATATATATATATACATATATATATATATATATATATATCATTTAGGGTGCCCTCAGTAATTAGTTTAAAGTTATAAACAACTACTATGAGCAATAATTGTTTAAACAACTTTTGCTTAAAATTAAAAAAAAAAACATATTTTCTTGCTCTGAAATCATTCTATTAGTAAAATATAAATACAATTTAGACAATAATTCCATATAAACCATATGCAAGAAGGGAATACTTATTATTGTTTCTACGTTTGCGGTAAACGCCGGTCAACTTTGGCAACCTTTATCTTGGCAACAAATCGACCGATTGACGATTTTCATATATTAAAAGTATTTTGAAACCATATTTTTAGTAAAATGTTTAATCAAAAATTCATGAAGAGAGTGAATTTGTTTATAAGCATTAACAATTATTGAGGATGCCCAAATGATCCGATTTTTATTAAAAAAAAAATTTTAAAGCTGAAGGTATCTAGTATATGTGAAACAAAAAACTAAATGTCCAAGTTCAATATTCTGGACTCTACTTAATTTGCAAGATTGTCAATTTTTACCATATATGATGGTACATCAAACCATGGTTCATTATGGTATGATGTTCTTTTTGCCCAGCAAGTACTTATTAAAAGAAAAATATCGTCAATTTTAGAGTTCTCTTGGTTAAAAGAGGTACACTTAAAAGTTTTTACAAAAGTTTATTTATAATTATTGTTGAATAATCCACCGTTTTTAAAATAAGTATACGGGGTCAGGTAAAATAGTTATCGGACCTAACCTAATTTTTTTAAATGGAACACCCTGCATATTTTAATCTAAAAATATAGCATAATAAATTGTCTTTGTAAAAATATAACACATCAATGATGATATTGGTTTTCTATGCGATTTATTTAAACTGTATTACTTTAAACCACAGTAGGCTATATACCAAAAGCTAATATCCTAGACATTACACAATATGTTTTAACATACAAATAGTAGAAAATTAGTCGGCACAAGAAAGTAAATTAAAAAATTATAGAAACTTTGAAACGAAATAAAAGATTTAGATTAAGGAAAAAAATAACGGGAATTATCGCAAATGTTCGAAAGCCCCTCCGTTGTTTTCAATGCTCTCTTGACACATTTTCGAACGGAGGCACTTATGATGTGAAATGGTTTTAATCTTGCAAAAGCTTTATACATTCTTTAATCGAGTTGTTTGTCGGATTAAGATGACTTCTTTATAAACATTATTTTCAAACACTTCCCAAAAAAATCTGGGGGTGTTAGATACGGAGATCCTGGTGGCCACCGTATAGTATCCAACGGTCTCCAAAGTAAGTATTTAAATACTCTCTTATTTAAAGAGGGTTAAAGGTAGCGGTAAGTAAATAAGTAAATATTTATTACTTTATTTAAAGAAACATCATCAAGGATATCGAAAAGGTTTGATTTGAGTATGTCCAGATATCTATCTGCATTTAAATTTTCTTCAAACCAGCGACACACCAGTTTATTTTTATATAAAAAACAACTTACATTTATGCCAAATCGACCTTGTTGACGAACAGGTCGTACCATGTATTTCTGGAGTTCTAATATATTTTATTATGTCCGTTAAGAATACCGCAACTTTTTATTCGATATTCGTCTGATCTTTGTTAGATTTATTTAAAAATCGGTGACAAAATTTCGATTTTCTCACATCATCACCAGGTTCCAAATATTGGGTAATATTAACAACATCGGAAAATATTTATTGGACGTCAAAATATTCTTTGCGCCTTAGATTTTAAAATTCCAATTTCAGTTTCTATTTTTCCGACAAAAATAGGTTTTGGTTCCTAAAATTTCAAAGTGATTTTAGAGAATAAAATTAGGATGTGTGCTTAAGACGACAAGACAGGAGTGTATAAGAACTTCACCAAGACGAGATTTCTTATTAACCTTTCACAATCTAACATCCACAAATTTCAATTTCAAGACTTTAAAAGAATCGATCCATAAAAAGCAAATTCATATGCATTTGGTCATATTTTAGTATTTGGAATTTTTCCCGACTGCATCATGAATGCCACGGTTCAGTCTCATTCAATACCAATAAAAAGTGCTAAACACGCCCAAAGAAGTTTTAACTTAAATAAAAGTTGAATCACTATTCAAAGCCATTCCAGGATATACCATTCTTACCTGACAAATCCTAACTCCTTTATTTCTTTATTTTTCTTGTTTTCTTTATTATAAGTTTTTGATCTCGGCTTCGTAAAAGAGCCCCATGTTTTTAAATTATGTTTAAGTGTTCGGAATATGTCTTTAAAAGGTTGCTGTCTTTTCGGATAGCAAACAAAGAATAAATTTTGCACCATTTCTTCAAATTTTTCAAAATGTTGATAAGTCGTTATCACAAATTAATATTTAGAAATAAAATTAATGTTAAATGTCAACATAGTTTCGCAGCTAGAATGTCAACATAGTTTCGTTTTTAGGATATTAGCTTTTTTTTCATAGCCTACTGTTTAAAGTAATTAAGTTTAAATGAATCGCATAGAAAACCAAAATCATTATATTTATAAAAAGAAAATATATTATGCTATCTTTTTAGATTAAAATATGCAGGGTGTTGCATTAAAAAAAAATGGGTTTGGGTCCGATTACTTTTTTACATTTTCTGTAAACTGCAGATTATTCAACAATTATTATAAAGAAACTTTTGTCTAAAATATTTTTCTGTATCTCTTTTAACTAAGAAGTTATGGGATCATTATGAACTTGCCATTTTTTTTATTTTTCCCTCCATTTTTTAAGCGAGCGAATATTTTAATATTTTTATTTTAAGTTTGATCGAAAAAGAGCACATCACGTCTATATTACTTTTTTGATAGCACTAACAATTCAGAGATATAAAAGTGTCGAAACAGGAACACTCTGTACACTATTTCTGTAGTACAAAAAAAGTTTGTACAATACGTGTACGGACAATTTATTTAAAAACTGCATAACATCCCTGCTTTAAAGTACAATTATGGCTAAACAAACCATATTTATAGCTTTAAGAAATATTAAAAAATCAAATTTTAGTTATGAATTTTACAAGTTTTTGGTAAAAATTCGAAAGCTATGTTCACATAAACCTTACATTGTGTTCCAGTACAAAAGAAAACTATACATCTGGTTGCACCAGAACCCTACTTGACCTACTATGATTTTTGGAATAGAAACAGTTAAAAATTGAATTTTTTCTATCTTAATTTGGCCATAAGCGGTTACTGATTTAAGTAAAAAAAAACAATCTTTCTTTTTTACAATTTAGCTAATTTAATAAATTTTTGGTATTAAAAGCAAATTTTTTGTAGACGTTTTAAAATTTTATAGTCCATTGCACTCGGGCAAAAAGTTACAAACAAAAGACCATTTGATTATACAAGCAAGCCACTTGGCACAGTTGTTAAGGACAACATTTTAAGCGATTTGACCCAAGACGCATAATAATTTATTCTCTTGCGCTTGAGATTTAGCCATTTTTTTTTAATGACGGCCGAAAAATCGCTAGAAGTTATATCTGTACAAGATATACATGATTATACTTTTTTTCGTATAATTTCGGGATAAGAAATTTAAAAAAAGGCTAATACAAGGCCGTATGTACTTATTTAACTTTGAAACTATTTGAGTAAGAAAATCCTTTATAAAGTGTGTGTTTTTTGGCAATACATTAGTGCTTTCTCGCTTTGGGGTCCTTGCTTCCTTCGACATATCCTATTCTTAAATTTCTTCGGTAAAATTTTTTACCCTTATTTTCACAGTATTCTTGTTCCCCGTGCCTTCCTTGAGCAACACTTCTTCTAGGATAGGTGGTCATGTCTCCATCAAGGCTACACTGTCCTTGGTTTCATACCTTCTTCTGCTCTGTGTCATTTCCTGTCTGGTTCTATAACTAATCTCCTATCAAGAGAGGAATGTTCAGATTCGATACGGAAACTTTGTCCATGTATTCTAAAATACTGTGCGTCGTTCCCTTATTCAGCTTTTCATTCTTTTGTCCAGTTTTATCTAAATGGGTAGTTTACCTCTAATTCGGGTTGGTGATAATGTTCGTTGATAACGTGCCGGTTTGATACCGCGGGGTGAATAATCTGACTCTACTCTGCCCGTTTTCCCAGAAATCTTTTTATCTGGTTTTCTAACCCTTCACTGGGCAAAGGTGCTCCTTAAGTTGGGCGACATGTCTCCGTCACGAGCTTCAACGGGTGGAATTTGTTCTTCTAGGCGAAACTCAAGAAGGCTGTCACCCACACTGGAACGCTTAGGTATTCCGTTGTCGTTAATTTGCCCTTGGGTTAGCTCAGATGTTGGAAACAGAAGTATCTTTTACCGTGCTCGGCAGAGCTCGTTGAACCTTCTTCCGACCGGCATCATTGAATCGATTTATGGTTGGTTTAGTCTTCTCTGGTGGTGCAATTTCCGCTTTCAAGCGCCGTACTGGCGGTCGTACTCTCTTTATAAAAGTCCTGAATAATTCAGAAACCAACCTAACTTCTTGTTACGATAACCAGATAATTTCAATGGAATAAGGTACCTTAGTACCTATCACTCCTTTATTAGCCGTTATTAGACTTGACCCACGGAGATGATGTTCACGGTCCAGGTGGGGTTCCCAATGGTAACCGTTGATAGTTCGAGTAGCTAATCGTTTGTAAAATTTCTCTATTTCACCTTCAATCCTTTCTATACTTGCAGGCAGTCGGTCAACTGGGCGAAGGCACCCGGTGCTCACTATGACCCATCTCTCCCTCTCTATGTCGTGTCTCCAGCTCTGTGTGATAACCGCGACTAGATCTGGTGCAGATTCCTCCATAAGAGTTCGTACCTACATGCTTAATACCTTTTATCCCCGTAGGAGATCGGTCAACCCTGCTAAGGCACCTGGTGCTCATCACCACTCGTCTGTTACTCGTAATGAAAACTGAGGTTGGGTTCAGTGGAAAATCCGTCGTAGATGTTTGTAATCTCATCTTCAATCGCTTTATATAAAATTTCCATATTGTATAAATTTAAATTTGTTAAAATTTTAAAGGTTTTTAAAAAGATTTTTAAATGTTAGCTTTTTTGACTACTCAACTTTGGGGCATATAAATGAACTTGCATTGAAATAATTCAATTTTGTAACGTATTTCAATTCCTTTGCTAAACTTTTTTATGCCGATAATTTTATATTATTATTTAAAAAAGAAAATTAAAAAACCTCATTAAATTCTCTTTTTTACTTAGTTTTTTTTATAAAATTTTTCAAGGTCAAATATGGTCATTAGGCCTTGATATTATTATTTTTTTATTTCCCATCCCCAAATTATACAAAAAAGTATAATCATATCTTATATATCTTACGCAGATACAACTGTTAGTTTATCTGCTTGCTTGTATCATTAAATATCGTTTTTTCCCAAATGGCACAAACTATTTACCAGTTATGGTTGATTAAAGATAAAACGTCTGACCCTTTACTGTTTCATTTAAATATCAAGGTTTTCCCTAACCCCAGGATCAATGGGAAATGGTCGAAATTTAGATTTTAAAAAAGTAGCCATTATCATCTAGATCTAGTTAAGCAAATAAAAAAAAAACACTAGTGGAAAAACAGATGATCAATTTAATAATTTCTTAAACAATTCTTCTCCATGCACCATATTGATCTGTTTAAAGACATCAAGGTATCAAACTTGTAACTAAGGAGAGCCTACTCAAAAACTACTTCGAGTTTGCTCACAATTTACCTAAGTGACCCTTTTTACTAGAAGTTTAAAGTTAGATATTATCTGTAGACTAAATTCCCCAAATTAAAAATATTTATAATAATCTGAAAACAAATATTATAAAACCATAGGCTTACCATTCGCCCTTAACAAATCAAAACCACAGACTGCTTGCTTAAAGGCAAGGCATACTTTTCGTGATATCAACTTTTCGGCATTGCTTAAAATTACGGGATAACGAATTTCTTTTCCCTCTCTATCTCTTTCCACCTTTCCATCAAGAGCGGGAGATTTTCGAGCTTCGGCGTGAGCATAGTCAGGACCCACTGTATACACCTGAAAAAAAAGGGCATATTAATAATTAAAATTATTCTTTTTGCATTTTGCATTAAACAAGAAAAACAATGGTTATAGTAAGGAAGAAGAAAATTTTTTTATGAGCTGTGCACAACAGCGATATACTACAATTTATTTTGAATTTAGACAAACGGGCAAGTCGTGAAAATCCCTGGATAAAAGATATAACCAAATTTAATTTTAACTTAAATTTGGTAATCTTAATCAATTGTGTCTAGCAATTTGAATATGCAGAATTAGTCAAGTGTTGGATAACAAATAAACATATTTAATTTTTTGTGTTATGAAATACGATATTAAAGGTTCAAAATGTTTAACAGAATATTAAATACGCCACGAAACTTTAGTGTCAAGAGCTCCAGATGAACGCCGATTTAAGTTCAAACTCTGGCCAAGATTTGTTTATAGTTTTCTGTACTAATTTAAGGTCGTTATGATTAATAACGACTGCCTGTAAACTTAAGCGTCGTTTGCAGAAAAAAATTCTATTATTACCACATTACCGACATAATGCGTACAAGGCAACGGGTAGTCAGTACAAAGACATTTTCCTACTGTTGAAATGCATTAAAAGGCGAATTGGCGAATATAAGATCATTTGTTTTGATATATCTAAGTCATTGGACCAGACGAATATCAGTTATTGTGGAAGATCACTCTTGTAATTTTTACCAAATTAATGGTGGGTTGCGTGGTCATTTGTGTTACTCGTTTGAAGGCCGCTAGGGAAGAAATATTATTATCTATTATATATATTATATATATCCCACAGCTTATCAATTGGGAAAAAATAAAGCTTTCCTGTAAGAGTGGGGTTATATTAAGGCTAACGGCCCCTCTCTGGATTAAATCAAGAATGCTGAAAGGCAACTATAAATTAAGTTTATTGTCGGAGACATGCCCCGCCATTATGCGACCTGTATTTGACGTTAAGGGCCGCTAAAGGAGAAATAATAGTGGCTAATTTCTCGAGGTAGAAGCAGGGGCGTAGCTATGGTCGGGCAAACCGGGGCACTGCCCCGGAGCCCCGAGCAAAAGGGAGCCCCGGAGCCCCGCTAAAACTTTGTTTTCTGCGACACCTGTAAACTCGTTTAAATACTTATTAATACCTATGTAGTACTACACTACTACAGTACTAACTAGTCATGACTGCCAATAATTACTATCAATATAATTAATTAGATAAAAGCGGCTACCTCCATCTCTATCTGTCCATCTGTACGCTTAATTAAACATCAAATTTTTATACAGCATGCTGTATGCAGTACGCGCCACCTCGACACCGGTTCGGTTATACGAGATAACTTTTCGTCTTTGGGGGATCCCCGAATTTCTTAGTCTCTCAGTCTCTTCTACCACAAACTAGCCACAACTAATTCTTTTTTATTCCATGACCACAAAATATGGCACAGTCAATCGTACTTGGTTGTGCTATTCAATTATGATAGATGCAGTCTATTGTAAATCTTGTTGGATTTTTTTCAAAATGTTCAGTACATGGGGAACAGACGTAAGAGATTTTTTTTTATCTTTATGACAGCTCACGAATGATTAAAATATATGTATATTATATCCTACACATTATATATACATATATAAACCTAAGTACCAAAGTACCGTGAGTGCCGGGTTTTCCGGTGTTTAACCCATTTCTTCCCAGTTGTTCCGTCAACGTTGTCCAAGCACTGAAACATGCAAATGTTGCATTTCAACAGTGGTGGCACAACGCGGTAGTGCCACCACGGACGTTATTACAAATATTGGATTGGAAATATTTATTATCTCGCATTGAAGAACATAATCAAACTAAGACTCATAGTGCAGCTTGTGCAGTTTACGACTTGTGGAGAAAAATTCGGGTCATTGACAGTAACCTAGAGAAGCAATTTTTTGGACGACACAGTTAAAATCTATTTATTATTAAAACTAATGTTACGTTAGTGTTAATAAAGTATAATATTCGAAGAATATTAAGTAAAATTTTCATAAAGAAATATTAAAAAATACGGAAATGGCAGCAATTATTTGGAAGCGTCTCGGAGAAAAGTAGAATTGCGGTGCCCCTCATAACTAATTTTTTGGACGACACAGTTAAAATCTATTTATTAAAACTAATGCTATATTAAAGTATAAACATTTGAAAAACATTAAGTAATATTTTTATGAAGAAATATTAAAAAATACGAAAAAAAGTAGAATTGCAGTGCCCCTCATAACTAGGTGCTGGATCATTTAAAATCACAAAACTAAAGTTTTTTCGTTAAATACTCTCTTTACCCAGGTAACGCTGGAAGAGTTTTTCGAAATTTTAATTTTTCACTTTTTGGGAGCACTTTGAAGTGAAATACGTAATTTTTGCGAAAAAAATCGGCTAATTTGTTACTGTAAAATAAAAAAAAATAAAATTGATAAATTTGAAAAAAAAACTCTCCAGCGTTACCGGCGCAACAACAATTATTTAAATAATTCGTCTCTGGGATAAACAATTAGCTTTTTCATGGACTAATTATGGCTGAAATTTTGCACACTTATTAATACCAATGATCAATGACGCCCTTATTCTCACAAATTTTTAGCCGCATTTACAAGAATTATTGCAATGGCTATAAATATTTATTCAATATTGCTAAAAAGCCCCGTATTGGGCTTAATTGTTTATCGATTTCAGTTCATAAAAAATAAAATTAAAGATTTTTTCGTGCTTTAAAATTTCCAATTTGTCGTTTTTTTTAAATTTAATTGGAAAATTAGACAATCGAAATACTAAATTTCGGGCTTTCCTCAACGTATATCTAGCTGTATCTTTTTATGTACTTGTTATAAAAAAGACCCCCCCCCTTCCATTTAAAACTTTCAGATATCTGCTTAACTTTTTTACACAAAACACATACATTTTTGCTTTACAGCCTGGGCCATATTATCTATAGAGAATAAAAAAGCCAAAAATCTCGATTTAAAGGGGACAATTATTAGGTTTAAAATACAAATACAAAAGCAAGAAAATTAATTTTTTTAATTTTATTTTGGTTCACTATATTTTATGTATCTATTAAATATATTTAAATTATTTTCTTGTATCATATTTGGTTATCCATGTTTACTAAATATTAAAAAAAAATAATTTTTATTTCAGTAAGGTAAAAATTTTTACTGTTTGCTTATATTAAAAGAAATATTTTTTAGCGTATTTTTTTTATTTTATTTTTTTGGTTAAACTTATGAGGGGGGCCCAAAAATGTTCGCCCCGGAGCCCCATGACTTCTAGCTACACCACTGGGTAGAAGCCGAGAAAATACCTATAAAAAGCGACAAGTCACCCACAGCTCTTCGATGGGGAAGAGAAGAAAGTTTTCTTGTAAGAGTAGGGTCATAATTAAATAATAATAGATTAAATGAAGAATGCTCAAATACTATAGAGGTAGGTAGGTAGGTAGGTAGGTAGGTAGGTAGGTAGGTAGGTAGGTAGGTAGGTAGGTAGGTTTAAAGTGAGTGGACTTTTTACGCCCTCCACTGCGACCGCTCGGTCTATTGTGGCTCACACCTTTTTATATTTCTCCCAATAGGATCGGACTTTTAATGAATCCGATACCAGATTGGGAGAGAGTTCTTACATCTCCTCTTACTCGTGTCGCTACCGGACACGAGCACAATGTGTTCTGATGTGTCCTGGTGTCCCTGTCTCCTGGAGAGTATGACGAGCAGACGATTAGATCCATCATGCCCTTCTCTCCCGGTCTAGTGACGTGGGTAGTTGCCAGGTCCTTGTTACAGGAACCAGATGTTCTTTCTGAGGCCGCATCTCCGGCCTTATCCCATGAAAACGGTCCTATCCTCTTTCTGTTTAAAACCAGGGAACCCTTTTTCCTATAAAGGCAGTTCTGTCCGCCTTCTGTTTGGATTCAGAGAACCCTTTCTAAGCACCTGTTTGTTCGGGATGGATTAGCCCTTTCCCGTACAAACAGGCGCCGGTGACTTCAGGGGCACCTTACGAAACGAATTCACCCGTTTCGGTCGGCGAACCTTTGTCTGCTTGTGACCTTGAGTGGCACCTCTCGAAACGGATTTATCCGTTTCTGTCAGGGCACCTATGTCACTTTTTTCCTATGAAAGCGGTTCTGTCCGCTTTTTGTTTGGAGCTAGGGAAGTAATAGTCCACCACAGCAGAGTCCCGAATTAACGCAGTAGGGCTAGATACTCTAAGAGGTCGCCCTGTATCTCAGAGGCACCGTTGGAGATACCTGTTTAAGGCACAGGATGTCATTCACTCATCAGCACGATATGCTAACACCTTGAGTTAAAGCCTTGTGTTCATCTTAGCTTTGGATCCTGTTCCATACGGTGGCAACAAGAGTTGCCGATAACCAGCAACTCTAGCGCATGTTCCAAAAGATCCTACTGGGCCCAACCACAACGACAATGTGTGAACACAGCGGTTGGGCTCAAATACTATGAATTAATTTTATTATCGGAGAGAGAGAGAGAGAGAGAAGGATCTCTCTCCATTTTTCTTACTCTTTTTCTCTATCTTTCCGATAATAAACCTAAATCATAGTATTTTAGCATTCTTGATTCAATCCAAAGAGGATCGTTTACTAATGTCCCAACTCTTACAAAAAAAACTTTTTTCTCTTTCCCATCGACGAGCTGTCGGGTTCTGCTACGAGAAATTAGCCAATAATATTCATTCCCAAGCGGCCCTCCTCCAACTGGGCAGGCCTCGAACTTTTTGTTCGTTTATTTAACCTTAGAGTGTCTGGGTTGTGGAACCTACCGCTATTTAGAAGAGTTATTATAAAAAAGCGGTCGATAGTTTTTTTTTGTAAAAGAGGCGGTGTCTAGAAAAGGAAAGGTTGGGTAACATCTGAGTTAGAGGTAGTTAACGTTAAGGTGGCCGTTTGGATGCGCGGCGCAGGCATTTTAGATACTATTTCACAATTTTGTGTTCCACCAAGTGCTGCCCCGGTGCGTAGAAAAGTATAACCGAAAAAATGTCAACAATTTCAACTAAAAATAAATGCCAATATGTTCTGAAGTACAGAGACTTATTTCGCCCAAAAGCTGAAACAATCTAATAAAATTTAAGGGTCATTCTTCAATATTTTACAATTTTAAATTAAACTTCGCCATAATAAGAATTTTGACTGTATTATAAAACAAATTATTATGCCACTTTTGGATTTTATTGGTAAAATTTTAAAATAATAGTATGCGGAATTTAAAAATTATTAAAAAAAAATTGAATGTTTGTTCACTTATGACTTATGATAAAAATGTGCGGTATAGTTAAATTGACAAAAATATTTTACAGCCCTATTATGTTAAAGTACCACCGACTTTTAGCATAAAAAATAGTGTGGTAGAGCAAGTACATAGTAAAAATTTAAAAATCGCCAGAAAATGAAAGTTTAGAAGTTCAATGAAATGGAAAAACAAATAGGTATCGTAGGTATAAAAAGCAAAAAAAGGATATTCCTTTGTTTAACCCGCCTTGTAGTTTAGGTATTATGAATGTTTCTGCGGGAATTCGCAGCAAAAAAGGTACTTTTATCAAAACTAATAAGGCGACCGATGGCGACGGTTAGCGCTGACATCGGACGAATAAATGAAAATGTATGATCAACTACAATGTAGAGGTAATAGACTGCTAAGAATTCTGCACTGTAGTTGATCAAAGGTACACATTTTCATTGGTAGACCTACGCTGTTAGTGCTGACTGTCGGTCGAGTACAAAACCCTCCTTAAAATTAACTTTTTTAGTATTTTCAGGTATTTTTGACTGTTTTAAAATATTGTTAAATTATACTTAATTAAAAGAACAGAAAATGGTTTAAATGTCATAAGAGCCTTTAGTCATAAGAAATGGGGGGCCGATCCCAACATCTGTCTTCTTTTTTATAACGCTTATGTCCGCTCAATTTTGGACTTTTCCAGTGTATTTTATGGATCAGCTGCGCAAACCCACCTAAACAAAATAGAAACAATTAAAAACAAATGTCTAAGACAAAGCGTGGGTTTCCTAAAGAGCACACCTATACTCGCTATTGAAGCAGAAACACAAGAACCACCATTAGACCTTAGAAGAAAATTCACATCGGATAAACTACTCTTAAAGCTAATATCTAAAGATAGCATCTTAATAAATAAAATTAACCAACTTACTATTTTGTGTTTTACACACCCATATTGGAAAGTTAAAAAACTGCCAATGCTTGTACAGAGTTATTCCTGGATAACCCAGAGTAAAGACGCAATATATAGTGACAAAACGTTACCTTACTTTCAATTAAGCTATTCTGCAATAGAATGCACACCTAAAGTTATCATTCGTAACTCAAATTGTAAAAATAATATCATTCTAAAACAAGACTTTTTAGAGCAACAAGCCACTACTTGGGAAAACTATGAACAGATTTTTACGGATGGATCAGTTCTAGACAAAAAAACAGGCTGTGCTTTTTATCACAAAAATAAAAACATAATAAAAAAAATTAAATTACCAGATGGAGCTTCCATATACTCGGCTGAACTCTGGGCTATCCTGGAATCACTTAGATATTGTTTAGATTATGCAGATAATAGTAGATTTGTAATATTTTCCGACAGTAAAAGTTCATTGACAAAAATCGCCACCTGTGGCAACATTGCGCCTGACAACTATCTCCTTAGCTCTATATTAAATATGTACACAGAACTAATAAACAACTATAAGAGTATATATTTTGTTTGGATTAAAGCACATGTAGGGATAACTGAAAATGAACTTGTCGACAAAGCAGCCAAAGAAGCCACAACTAGTGGCTCTCATTCAAATTTTAAACTCCCTCACTCAGACATAGTCTGTCATGCAAGAGCAAAAATGAGAGATGAATGGCAGGTGCAATATATAAACTCAGAGAAGGGGTTAAGATATAAGGCTAATTTTCCTAACCTAATTAGGGAATCTTGGTTTCGCAAAGAGTCAAATAACAATTTTATTAGAACTATATCACGTATTAGGAGTTTTCATGCATTGGTGCCAAAGCACATGAAACGAATAGGCCTTCAAAATGAAGAAAATTGCGAATGTGGTGAATTAGGAGACCTAGAGCATTATATCTTAACCTGCCCCAGATTCAAAACACAAAGAGATACATTGTTTAGAAATATAATATCTCACATAGAGCTTCCTTGTAATTTAAATACTCTTATATCAAAAAATAATATAGAGGTTTATAAATGTATATACCAATTTATAATTATTGAATCAAAACTTAAATTGTAAAAGAGCAAAATTTTTTTTGTTTATGGTATGAATAATAATATAAAAAAAAGAGAAAAAAAAAACAAAAAAAAAAGAGAAGAAAGAAAAACATTATTGATGAAAAAAAAATAATAATAAAATAATAAATTACAAAATATTATAAAATTAGATAATAAAAATCAGGCCAAAGTCAGCTAACGAATTTTAAAAATATTTATGTTAAGCACAGAAACTACGGAAAAATGGATACATTCTTGACAAGCAAAGAGAAATGCTGGCTATTTGGTTTTTTACCAGTGCCATAAAACGCAACCACACACACACCAGTTTTAAGCAACGAAATTTTTATCTCCAAAACGTCAAGCCTATTATTTTTAATAAAATACTTGTAAAACGAAAAAAAAATTGTAGTTGTTATACCCAAATAACTTACTCTCACAACAAAAATAATTATTTTAATATGGCGTACACAGGGCAGTGTTAAAATGTACATATTTTTTTTTTACTGGAGAATGTCCCACTATAAATATTATTTGGCTATTGGCTATTGCCCGAGACGAGAAGAGCGATCATCCTTTTGCCCTTTTTTTTACCTTGTGATGCTCGTCACATCTATTTGTCTTTGTTTACATTATGGAATGACAAAGAGTATGCAATACCTGGCTCTTGAGATTCGAATTTACCTATTAGAATATAGGATAACAATTAAATCACTTGGTGTTCTGGATTTTAAATGGCCATTCCGAATAACGACAGTTTTGTTTATATTTTAAAAATTCTTTGTTTAGTTAAAGGTGTTAATATTTATGGAATGTAACTGGTGCATTTTGTTGTTACGTTTTGTGTTCTTATGAACTGTAAAGACATTAAAAGACGATGTAAAAGTGGTTATAAGGAAATACAAAACTAAAATGACTCAAAGGTTAGGGTATTTTATACCCAAAGATGACAAAAGGTAAGTACAAATTTAATTCACATTATTTTTTTTAAATTATATTTCATCGCGGATACAACTTTCAAAAGTAACTGCCAATTTTTAAACTTGACATTTCATTGTCGTTGCCGTTTCACTGCCGCCCAAGTCTAACTTGCGAACGGGAACTGCAACAGCAGCACAAACGAAATTCAAGTTTATGGTTTGACCTTAAACCACCCTTAAACTGGCCAATAATTGGTTTAAAAATATTTCGGTTTGACAAAGAGGTATTTTAATTCATTTTAGCACAGAATTATGCAATAATTGTTAAAGCCCCAGTACATATCTTTTTTATGTTGAAAGGTTTTTACTTGACTGGTTACATTTCTATATATTTACCTATATTTATTTATATTTCATAAAAAAAATTGACACAAATTGTTACGGATAAGTTAATACACTAGCATTACGTAAAGTTATCATGGTGAATAGGATATATTATGAATAAATGACATAATTCTCTCCATAGATACTATTACAATTATTAATTTTTTATTTCATTACCAACATTTCTTACAAATACTTTTTTCATGCCATAAAAATGTATGAAGTACCATTGCTCTTTCACCTCTTTAATTATATTTATGCAAAAAATATTATTTACTTATTATTTTATTTTCTTTTAGATGTTGAGAATGACATAAGGCTTGCTTAATTAGTTTTGATTTGATTTCAAAAATGTTTACCGGATATACAATGTCTGTGGTTGTTGAGTAAAATCTTGTTTGCCACTTTACAGCTGTACCACTATTGGTAGGTGTTGGTAAGTGTTTTTGTGTATTTAAAGCTTATTAGTAGAATCAAAGGCGGATTCAGAGAAGGGCGAATGGGGCGATTGCTCCCCCCGTCATCTAAAAAAAAGGAAAAAAAAAATAAACGAGTTCAAAATGGAAGAACATAACTGTTGTTATGTTAATTAGTAACTTATTAATTGACAACTTTTTATGTTGCCTATTGTATTAGGTTAGGCAATAGTTATTTGTAAAAAATAAGGTGGTTGCTATAATATGTAGGCCTACTGTAATTTGTAATTTACAAGTGGAGCCAGACAGGTGGCTAACCTGGACGGAGGACGCCCGGACCCCCTTAACATTGGGGCGTATTTCAATATGAATACCCCCAAAACCCTGGTTATCCTGCCTAAGGACGCCCCCCCCCATAAAAGTTTTCCCAATCCGCCCTCGAGTACACTTTAAAAACATGTAGATGTGTGCGATGTTTTTGAGTAGTTATTAGTCTAAATTTGTTTTATATTATCTATAAAACTTAATATTTAAATAATATGTTATTCTACAAACCAAAGTGAAATAAAGTGCCTATTAAAGAAAAATATAACAATTTAATACAATACAATTACAATTTATTTATTTTTTTATTTTATTAAACAAATGCATCTAGTCATTAAAGATAATATTTGTCATAATCATTAAAAAATTATAGGGGGTTTAATTTGAAAATAAAAAAAAATAAAATCATGATCACCCATTCATTTTTTTATCCTTGACTTGTCAAGATAAAATTTGGCAAAAGGCTAGACTAAGAATATTCTTCCATGTATGGAATATATAAGTTTTTTTTTTCGAGACGGGAAAATAACAAGAAAAGCCAAAATCGTTTAATCCACGCGGGCAAAAAGCTAGTAAACTATATAAAATATACAGAAAACCCTGGACATAGGTCAATACTAATATTATTCATCTTTGATATTTTAGGATATACAACCAAGTACCAGTTATAAAACAGAATCTGTTAAAAGGCCAGGAGGTTTATGTGCTGAAATGACTATGACAAAAAAGGGTTAAGATAATTCAGGATATCTACATACCTAAATAAGTTGCACTGTTTCAAGATACCACCATTATTATCGAGAGTTAAAATCCAAACGGAGAGTTTTATGAGCAAACATAATCCACGAAAAGAAAACAATCCTCTTTAAGACTAGCTTCGGTTCGCTTTAGAAGATGACATATTTTGTAATTGGTTATATCAAAAATAAAACTTAAAAGTAAATAGTTTTGTGGGTGTCCCACAACGAACTGCAGCGATTGACAGGCAAGCTTTAAAAATTTAAAGGTTTACTAACGTCGATAGCGACGACTCGGCTAAAATATTTTCAAGTTGCTGACACTTCCGATTATACCAAAAGTAGGTGTCAACTAGCTGATTTTAAATAAAACTCCCTATATATTATTTTATCTTTAGATTCCTACACAAGATTTTAGGCAAATTTCATTATCATATGCTATACCTAAATCTAAGCGTTTTTGACATATTTAAGTTTTTACATCAAAACTGATTGTTTACATGCCTTAATTCAAGGAGATTTTACAGTATTCTAATAACTTATTACAAAGGGTGTTCAAGAAATGAGATTAAAAATGAAATTTAAAAAATTGCCAAAAATATTTGTTCTTAAGGGAAACCCCCGAATTTTATAATTTTATCTATATTTTATCTTATATTTGCAAGTTTGTGTAAGGTTGTCCATTACGAAAATTTTTGGATTTGATATATTGCCACTTTAATATTTTTCATGGCGATTCCATAATACTCGGAGCTCACTATAATGGCGTTAAAAAACAATCCCTATATAAATGTCACCATCATAACTCAACTAAGAGTAAAATATTTTAACCAAATGGGAGTATAACTAAACATCAAATCAGCAATCGCCATATAAAAATATTAAACTATGTAATAATTTACCAAAAACTAAACATTTTCGGAATAGGCATCCTTATACAAACATGCCCTTATTTTAATGCTAAACAAGATAGCATTAAAAAATTGGGGCTTTACAAAAAAAAATGTTTTCTAGTTAGTTTTTAATCTTATTTTCAATCTTGTTTTTTAAACACATATAATAAGCTATTAAAATATTTTTAAAAAATGATTAAAGTAGGTTCTTTTTACCAATAAATCAAACTCAGCTTAAATAACGGCTTTCTCATAGCAAAAATTTGTGTACAAAACTTAAATATGTCAAAAACGTTTAGATTTAGGTAGAGGACATGATGCATGAAATCTGGTGTAGAATCTAAAAATGAAATAATATACAAGGTGTTCAGCACATGAGTAAACATACATAAATCTGAGATAGGTGGGGCCATCTGCTATGTGGTCCACTCAGATATTTTGAACTTGCCCTAAGAATTTTTTGTTTTTTTTTTATTTTTAATTTTCTGACTTCGAACTAAAATAACTTTTTGAAAAATCATGAAACTGACAACATTTTTATTTTATTTTAATCTAGACTAATACTTAAATCATACAAATTCAATGATTGGGGCCCATGACAGCCACAAAGGAAAAAAATGCCCATCTTGATAAAGTTGACAAATAACTCTTGCTGTTTTTAAGCAAATTGTGGTTATTGCATATTGTTCGAAAGGGCATGAATTGAAGATGTTTTTGACTAATTAGAAATACTCGATCATTTCTAGTTTTCTTTTTTAATGCAATTTAAAGTTGGCTCTTAGGTTTATTGTTTACCCCTTTTTGTGGTTTGAGGGCCCATATTTTTCTTTGTAGCTGTCATGGGCCCCAATTATTCAATTTGTATGATTCTAGTATTAGCTTAGATTAAAATGAAATAAAAATATTGGCAGTTTTATTATTTTTTAAAAAGTTATTTCAGGTAGAAATTGGAAAATGAAAATTTTGGGAAAAAAAATTTAGGGCCCAGGTTAAAATATCTGGATGGCCCGCATAGCAGATTTACGTTCTAGGTAATTGTCTCGAAAGTTGCCTCCTCTCCGATTTTGACCAAATTTGGTATACGGGGGTTTTTTGGGGCGCTGATTACGAATCTGCAATTTTTTTCGGCAACGTTTCGTTTTCGAGATATTCATCATCAAAGTTGAAAACCAAACTAACCTTATTTACACTATTTCTCCTTTTTTGCACAGAATTCTTGATTTTTACACCAAATTGTACACAATATTCACAAACACCTTTTAAAAACTTGTTTTTATATTAATTTTACATTTTTTCCCATTTAATTGCAAACCTCCACTTTCAAACGCCGCAACGTGTAGGCAACCATGTATACACTAGCCTTTTTGTAAACAAATGTGGTTGCTGCCTTTGAACTTGAAAGTTCGCAATTTAATGGAAAAAAGGTGTAAAATAAATAAAAATACAAGGTTTTAAAAGGTGTTTATAAAATATTGTGTGCCACTTTAGTGTAACAATCAAGAATTCTGTACAAAAAGAAGAGGGAATATAGTGAAAATTAGGTTAGTTTGATTTTTAACTTTGATGATGAATATCTCGTAAACGAAACGTTGCAGATTCGTAATCAGCGCCCCAAAAAACCCCGTATACTAAATTTGGTCAAAATCGGAGAGGAGGCAACTTTCGAGACAATTACCACGTTCTACTCATGGGGTGTTTTATTTAAATTAAGCAAGTTGACACCTACTTCTGGTATAACAGCCACCACTCTGAAAATATTTTAGCCGACTTGCTCCCACCGACGTTAGTAAATCTTCAAAATTTCCAAAACCCACTTTTCAAGAAATCGCCGCAATTTGTCGATCGTGGGACACCCTGTATATATGTAAAATAAATTGAAAACATTTTTGTATGTGTTTTGTAAATAAAAAACTGAGTTTATCATATTTTATTGTTTATTTGTATATTAATCTTATTACCCAAAATATGTTAAAAATGTAAAAGTCAAATGTCATTACAGACTTAAATACTGAAATAACTGAGTTATATGAAATTATGTAAAACTACGCTTTAAACAGAATTAGCCTTATTAACTGAGTAATCCGAATTTTTGATATTTTTGAACTAAGAAATTTGCTTCGTGTAATAAACATTAATTACACGTACTTATAATAGCTGATGCCATTGACTAAAAACCGTTAACAAATAAAGCCAATTAAAGTTTATAAAACTTGTGTAGAAACCCTCAAGCATATACCTACTAGAGGCAGCCTTGACGTGCCTCACTGCGATAGAGGAAGAAAAATCACACTATATCCTTTCTCTCTCCCTTCAACGTGATGATAAGCTGATGAGGAGGTTTCAACCAATAGCACCTTGGAGCGAGAGAGAAAAAGGTGATTCTCCTTCCTCTCTCGCACGTTTGTTCGCACTGCCAAGGGAATACTACTTAAGGGTGCTGTAGGTATACACTCGAAGGTCGAAACAATATGTCTTACCGTTAAGCAATAAATTTGCACACTGAGTGAAGATAATAAATGATAGAAATACACTGAGTAAGTATGGGATTTACCCATGGTTTTTTCTTTTAGTGCTTGGGTCAGCGCTCAGTCGAACGTAGCTATGTCAATGAAATTGCATGATTAACTTCACTGCAAATCTAATAGACTGCTATTCGCGTATGGCATATATTTTTATTTATATAGCCAAGTTCGCGCTGACCGTCGGCCGAGCATTAAATTTACAAGTTCCCATAAATTTTCTCCTACGATCCTCCCCTACGAAGATACGGGTACATAACGGACGCTGCTGGAAATCGTTTTTTTTTTTCAATAATAATTTCGATTTCAATAAGAATATCTAGAGAAATATCTAGATTTAATTTTTCTAGGTGAAAACCGTAGTCGGACTAAAAGAAGTCAAGAGTTTAAATCTGCTTATATTTTTTTAGTCCTACGCACAGTTTTCACCTAGAAAAATTAAATATAGATATTTCTATGCATGGTGATATTGGGGTATGTAACCCTCCCTGCCGACAATCAGGCACATGGAGCGAGAGAGATGTTATATTGCTAATCTTGTTTCTCTTTCGCACACTTGTTCGCACGGGCGACCAGCAAGGCTGCCTTTAAAAGGTATTTGTTTGAAAGTGTTAAATAACAAATAATGACGCAAATTAAATTAAGCGACAAATCATACTAGTACGGGCCTGTCTACCGACCCCGACGTTTTATTTAACTGCGCCATCTACTTGAAAATACCTGAAGTTCCGAAAAGTTGTTTTCGGGCAGATTCCTTATAAGTCGCTATGTTTTACTCTCACCTAGTAACACGCAGTCTTCTGTCCTTCTTTGAAGTGTACGTTATTTGAATTAAGCTATCCTTTAATCCGCTCCGTTCTAAATACATCGAATATGGGATAAACAATTAAAATTTACAATAAAAAGAGCCACGGATATGAAAAAAGGCATAATAAAACATATTATTTTTGTTACTTGGTTACTACTAAATGTCTATAAATCACAGTAAAGAGTTAAAATGCGAAATAAATGTCTTATACCGAAAATATTTAATTTTAACTACCGAAAAATCCAACTCAATTCTTAAGTGGTTTTCAACCTTGTTTTTAAAGCATTAAAACTTAGTTTTTTTTGATTATATGTCTTTACGAGAAAGATACATGTCTTATTTATGTAAATATAAGGTGATCCTTTATTTCTTTTGCCAAGTTTTAGAGAAGCGTGGTCTAAAAGACAGTAATGTTCTTATGGAGATTTAACATGGCGAAACGGCCACCTATATACAGGTCGCATAATGACGGGGCGTGTCGCTAAAGCTGCCAGCCCTTGTAGATCGATTTTACATAATTATCTGACTTATAAACTTATAATATTTATTTGATGTTCTTGGAAGGGTAGTGCTACAAGAAGAGTTTAACGCCAAGTAAAGACTGTATTGTATTTGTGGTACCCTGTATATTGTGCGGTTAAAAGATTATTTAAAATCCCTACATTTGTATAGTTATTTTGACTTAATTTGATATTTCCTAATAGTAATATTACAGATTATTTATTCAAGATACCTATTAATATTTTTCATATGGCGTTAAACAATTGGTTTTTTAATTTACCCTGTATTTTTATTTTATCCAATAGCACTTAACAGGTAAAATAAGTAAATATACACAGTGAATATGAAAAGTTTTAGTAATATTTCCTATTTAAATACAGTTAATACTTAGCAAACCTTTATTTTTTAAATTAGCAAGCCACAAATTATTCCTAGCTCTAGCGTAGTAGGGTGTAGGTTTAGAGTTTTAGTTCAATAATAAAAATTGTTTGTTAAAATTTGGTTAAATTTCACTGTTCGCCAAAAACCCATTTAAAGTGTGCATGATCATTTGCTAGAGATCATTTTAGTTGGACCGTTAATGGAAAAAGTACTTTGGTCCGACGAAACTAAAATAAATAGAACTGGCAGTAATGGAAGAATATTTGTTAGAACGCCAAGGAATTTAGAAAATGATCCTGGAGATACAACAAGCACGGTAAAACGTGGTGGTGGAAATATAACGCTATGAGGATGCTTTTCCCTTCAATGTGTTGGTCCTTTAATCAAAATTGAAAGCATCCTTGACCAACATAAATATAAATTCATTTTATAAAACATCATGCTTCCTTTTGCTGATGACAATTTGCCTGTAAATTGGGTCTTTCAACAAGATAATAACCCAAAGCACACAGCTAAGTCAGTAAAAAATGCTTCAGAGATTGTCGATGAGATTGAGTGGCCTTCATCTAGCCGTGATCTTAATCCTATCGAAAACCTCTGGGGTGACCTAAAGAGGTTGCTAGAGAACAAAAAAATTCAAAATTTAAAAGATCTTAAAGAGGAAGCAAAGACAGCGACAGTGTACAAATGTTATTGTACGTCCTTATGTCCTGTCACCCCTAACTCTAGAGCATTGTCGGCAACGACTGGAAGAAGAAATTAGAATGGAATATGGAATGGAACTCAATTGTGTTTGGCAAGTTCAGATTTTGTGATCATATAGAAATTTAAAGAATGCTGATCAAGAGGCAAGATCTAATTTTTTATCGAATGGCATGTTCATCCCATTGTGGCCGTTATATTATGGGGTACCATTGCTTACGGAAGCAGGTCACGTTTAATTAAGTGCGGTAGACCAGCGCTAAAATAGGATTGTATAGGTAAAGACAGATAAGTGTTGGAAAGTTTTTGAGAAGAACAATAAATAAAAACAGAAAATAAAATTTTCCACAAGGTCAAGATTGGATTTTATGACAAAAATTGGTTCATAAATCAACAGCGTGTTACATTTGCTTCCCTGTTTGAAAATATTGCCAAATAATTTTTTTAACAGGGTAATACATAACTCCATGTCAAACTTGTTACGTTAAACTTTTTTGCATGCTATCTGCTCCCCTTCAGTTTCCTAAGGGAAAATTTTCAGCATGATAAAGTAACAAAATTTTGTGAGCCTTCTCATTTGTATTTTTTCTTAAATTTGATAAAATTTTATTGTCAGATCCCCAACTTCGCACAAATATCTGCAGTTTTCTTTAAATTGGAGACATCTAAAATATTTGCCAAGAAAACTGGCTATGGTTTTTAGAAAAGTATAGATAATTTTGCGAAATTCGAATTTGACGAAAAAATGTGATCCAAATTTATAAAAAAATACAAATAGAGGATTCGCTTTTAAAACTTAGATCTTTCTCTGAGAGGCTCCAAACAACTGTTTTTCGCAAATTCAAAAATGATTTTTTTTACCAATGTGTTTCCTTTGACGCCAATAGCATCTGGTATATATTTAGTGTTGTCCCATGTCTTACTTTTTACATAAAAAATTTTGAAAATCCTAGAGCCACCACTTCGTCTCTTCCTTTACAGAAGGCTCCTCGAAACAAAGCTTAAAAGGCGCGTAATAAAAGACCACGAGAAGATAAAATCACCTCATTGAGTCAATGCCGCGACGAATACGTAGAGAACAAAGGAGCTTCGACATATTAATTTAAACAAGTTTCCTGGAACTGAAAAAATAATTCATTTATTGAACAAAGCTTAAAAAATATGCAATTCATTTGCCAGTGTTAAGATAAGGGGGAAAACCATCTTTAGAATTTTTCTTTTAAGGTGCCCGCTAGAAGTCTTAAGTAAAGCCGAAGTCCTAAGTACTATCGTACCGTTGGTGTCTTAAGTATGGTAACAGGAAGTTTATTCACACAGGTCTTAAATATTTGGAGATTTGGAGAAGAAAAAACTTTTGCGGAAAATGCAGGGCCTAAGTTTGACTGCAAAAGAATGCAAGTGGCACTACGTGTTGCTCTGTTGGGAGCTTCCAGTGAAGGAATTATATTAGCCAACCCTTCGAAACAGAAGCCGTGAAAATAACTATAAACGAGCGACAGATCTCCTACAGCCCGTGGGTGGGAAGAAAAGGAAGCTTTTCTGTAAGCGTGAGATCATTATTAAGACAAACAGCTTTTCTTTAAATGAAATCGAAAATACTAAGAGTTGTAAGAGACGCCATCCCCCAAATGTGAGAACAATATTTTTTATGTTCATGTCCTCAGAAATATTATGCTTTTTTTATGCAATATATCGTTATAAATATAGATATTAATGATACCCTACGTTAAAATTACCTTTTCTATAATGCCATATTTACCCACGCATATAAAAATAATATCCACCACCCTATTTAGTTAAAACTATTTTAAGGTAAAATCGTTTAATTACAAGACCTCCTATTTTTCTTTAAACTGCATGTATTGGTTACTAGTGCGCCTATTCATCATTATGCATTCAATTTGTTTTAATTTAACTTTAAGGACATGGATGCACACATAACATGGCATTCTGGCTCTCGAACGATTTTTTATTAAGTTTGAGTATGTTGTTTTTTACATCAATAGGAACATCTTTTAAATGGGCCATTTTTGTGCAAGCCTATAGGATGACCCAAAAAATCACTAAGAAGTTGCAGCTTAACTCTTTATTAATTCTAATAAAAACGCATAAAAAGATTAAAATTTCGTCTAAATCCAACGAAATAATATTTTATATATTTGTTTAGACTTAAAATAATTTAATTTAACATTTAACACATACAGGGTGGTCCAGTATCGAATAAATAATACGAATTATGCCAACTAAAATGTTTATATCTTGATATACTTGTATATTTTTTCAGAATTTATACATCTCTGACAGTTTATTAAGGTAAATTTAAGTTAAAATATTTTGGTTTATTGTCCTAAATATACAGTGATATTTAGAATTAAAGATTATTTTTTAGTTTGTTGCCACAAGATATTCTGTGACATGTAAAGAGGTACATAGTTTTAAAATTTGCACATTTTTTGGCAATTTTTTTAATAGAGGTATTATAAAATTAAGCTACCCATAACTCAAATAATTTTCGTGTAAACCTACAGGATGAAGTATCTAAGAGGTTTCATTTACCATGTCTCCTCGATTTACCTATATTTTTAGGATAAGTCGTTTAGAATAGTCGTTTGAAAATATATACAAATATATTATGAAAATAACATATTGCTTGGCATAAACATGTTTATTTTTTCGATACTTGAGCACCCTGTATGTGTTGAATAGCAAATCACATTTTTTAACTCTAAGCAAGTATGTAAATTATTTTTTTGTTCGATTTAGGTGATAAGTCAGACTTTTTAGGCGTTTAATTTAGGCGTAGTATTACCAGGAAAGCTTTAATTTCTCAGTGATTTTTTGGGCCACCCTGTAGGCCTTCACAAGAATGTCTTATTTAAAAGATGTTTCTATTGACCTAAATAACAATATAATTAAATTTTAAAAAATCGTTCGAGAGCCAGAATTCCATGTTATGTGTGCCATATCATTTAGTTACCAGCAGTTATTGACGTATAGCGTTATTTACACATACAGAGCGTTCCACTAAAAAAATGTACTTAACAATGAAAACTCTATTTTCATTGTTAAGTACGACTTATCTTAAAAATATAGGTAAATCCAGTAAACCTCCTAGATACGTCACACTGTAGATGTATAAGAAAATTATTTTAGTTATAGGTAGCTTCATTCTATTATTTCTCTGTTAAAAAATTGCCAGAAAAATGTGCAGATTTTAAAACTATGCACCTTTTTATATGTCACAAAATATCTTGTAGAAACAAACCTAAAAAAATATTTAATTTAAAATATCCCTGTATATTCGAGACAATAAACTAAAATATATTAACTTAAATTTACCTTAATAAACTATCAGAAATGTTTAAATTTAAAAAATATATACCAGTTTATCACGATATTAACATTTAAGTTGACATAATCCATATTATTTAGTCGAAACTGGACCACCTTGCATGTTTTAAATGTTAAATTAAATTATTTTAACTCTAAACAAATTTATAAAATATTATTCCGTTGGATTTAAACAAAATTTTACTCTTTTTATGCGTTTATATTAGAATTAATAAAGAGTTAAGCTGCAACTTCTCAGTGATTTTTTGGGCCACCCTATAGGCATGCACAAAAACGTCCCATTTAAAAGATGTTCCTATTGATCTAAGAAACAACATACTCAAATTTAAAAAAAATCGTTCGAGAGCCAAAAACCCATGTTATGTGTGCCATGTCCTTTGCCAAACTTCAAGAAAAATAAAAGAAAATAGGTTGATTATTATTGGTTTGTTCTTTTTACTGTTATTGAAACCGGACAGTATAGATTTGTCTTTTAATTACTTTTTATAAGATTTTAATTAAAATAAAGATAAGTGATTAAGTTTTAAATATTATAGTCTAAGATCCGAATTAGAGATGACTTCCCCATCTGCGAATTGGATAAAAATTATGATCAAATATATGTTAACAAAAGTATCGCGAATGGGTTTTAATAAAAAAAATATGGTCATGGCTATGATAACAACAAAAAATAAATCGAAAAATGTTTGATATTTCCTGTATATATTTGCAGACAACCCAATGGCGATACTTTTACTTAAAAAAAAAAAGATTTCATTGGGTTGGCAAATGGGTGAAGATCGCCTCTAATTCAAATCTCGCACTATTAGTATTTTATTAGATTCCAATCTTTCTGTTCTATTTATTAATATAATAGAAAAAAAACAATTCTGAAACACACCGAAATATAAGGTATTTTTAAAAAAATTGTTAATTTTAGTTAGCTCGGGTCTTGTTTCAGAAAGAACAAAATACTAAAATACTGTGTAAGTTTTGAATACTTGTTTGTCACGGCAATTTATGCTGCGGCCGCATGGCGACTGCCCAATTAACTTTTAATAGTATTTCTGCTGCTCTGAAACAGGACTTAAGCCTTATACTTAGGTCACAACGAAGGTTATTTGTGACCATTAGTTGAAAACCAAAAAACCACTGATATTGAACTTGTACTTACCTTAATATTATGATGATGTTTTTGCAAGAGATTTTCCTAATTAAACAAAAAAAAACTATTGAAATCGGAAGTCGCCTTTACAATATCCGATACATCTTTAACCTATGTATTTTTTAACATTACCGCCGGGTTTTATCTAACATCTTTAAATCTAATAAAAAGTTAAGTAGTATAAAACTATTTTCCGTGACGGAAAAAATCTCTGTTAACAGGTAGCAAAATGTCACTTTTTATGAAATTATTTTTTCACTGGGGAAAAAATTACCTATTTTTTTCCTGGACAAAAAGTCACTACTTTTTTCCCGAATATATGTATATAGACATAAGTAAAGGTGGATTATTAATTTTAGAATATTTTATTATACAACAGTTACATTTTATTTATATTAAAAGTACAATAATTATTAATTGCATAAATGACATGTTCCTTGAACTATTCAGTACATCAGTTGAATCTTCTTGTGTTGAAATTATATTTTTTCTGTCGTAGACACAACTGACGTTGATGTACCTGGTCGCAATTCGGGAGTTTTTTTCAGCAGTACTACACGTCCTAAATACTTTGTTGTCTTTGTTAGCTATTTCTGTCCTGTGTGCTGCCGATTTATCAACAGACCCTTCAGCGACCGTTAATGACTTCCAACCGTCATGTTTCTTTAGTGACATCAAGTCTTCCGCAAATTCAACTAAAAGTGTAGCAGACGATCCTCCAAATGAACGATCTGTATATGAGTTAGCATTTTTAAGATAAAGAAACTTGGCTACTGTTTCAGGTACTTTATTATCTTGATTTTTACCTACAACCCGGCTCATACATTTTCCATTGCGATATACCCAAAACAGGCGGCGATCCTTTGCTGCTGTTGGACGAAGGGCTATGTACGTTCGATAAAATTTAATATATTCTTTAGTTACCACAAATCTCCTGTTTACATCATTCTTTGTTTGCTTAAGTTTCATAATTAATAACGTTCCCAAATCTTTAATATCATCTAATTTTACCTGGCTGATTTCACAAATATGACAAGCTCATGTAATCCCAAATACAACAACAACCTTCACATTTCACATAATTAACTTTTCTGACTTTATTGTAATAATATGTTTTTTCAACATTTATTCTTCGTTTTTTCGTCACAGAAAAGAATAGTGTATTATACCCGGGAAAAATATTAGATTTTAGCTCTCAGTTTTTGGTCGCCCTCTGCTTTTTGTCGGGAGATGCAACACAAACTCGAGCTAAAATCTAAAACTTTTTTTCCTTGTATAATAAAAAACTATACTTTTGTTTTCAAAATTAATAAAGACATTACTCTACATATTATGTTTCGGCTTTTAGGCCTTTGACCGACGGTTTAACAAATGTGTTTAAAAGAAATTAAAGTTAAGTTCTACAGTCTGCACCTCTTTATTATTAAAATATTTAAAGGGAGCCAAACGGCAACAATACATCTTAAAATGTCTATTGAAGTGTGATTTATTTTACTTCGTGAGTAATTTTCTTATTACTTTAAGGGTAACATGGTTTAAACACCCAAGGTTTTTTGTACTGAAAGGGAAAAAAAATAAAAGGATACGCAAATTGCTAACATCTTCATTTATCCAGGTGTTTTGATTTATTTGCCTTTAAAGTAATACTTAAACAAAATAAAATATTACAAAAAGCATGCTAACGAATAAATCATCTAATATGAGCTACCTACAGTCTACAGACTCGTATTGAATGCAAACAACTATTTAAAACATTAAAACATTGTTTTACGGTGCTGACATAAAACAAGAAAATTCCTGCCAACTTTAAAACAGTTTTATTTTAAAAAGAAAGGGAAAGGAAGAAAACATACAATAAAACTGCTAATAGGTCTTCTGGAAATTATTTTAATTTTTCTTATTAATGTTACACATATTTTTCATAGAATAAATAAATCTTCTAAAGATGTAAGAAATTTTAGGAAGGATCTTTCTATACGATTTGTAAATAAGTGTTTAAAATGTTTGTCATAAAACAATTCTCTACATAAGAATTTACTATTCCCTTTTTTTACTCTATCATTTTAGTATGTCATTAAAAAAGGTTTGTAATAAAATATTAAATTATAATGAATTCCTCTCAAGCATATATCATTGTATAAAAAAAAACATTATCCATTTTTAAAAATTTAAAAGTCTAATCTAGAGAGTAAATAAGATAGTGCTTATTGATACCCTTAAGGGCCCCACAGACTATCGTTCTTTTTAATCTTCTTAATCGCCGATTAAGACTGCTTAGTCGGACGATTAAAACTTTTATTTTTCTACACTTAATTTAATTTTAATCCAACTTAATCGCCGAAAGCTACAGTCCTTCACCGAAAAACGTAAATGAAGCGTGTTTATTTGTTACAGGAATGACGATTCAAAACGTTCTGCACCACACTTCGTTTTTAACTGAAGACGGGGACAAATCGACGTTTAAGATTTCAAGCGAGGCCAGAAATTTTTCACAAACTGGAAATGTTAATCGACGCTTTTGATCGCCACGATTAAAACTGCTTAAAAGGAACAGGTCTGTGGGGGCCTTTAGTAGTATTTTTTTTCTTTAAAAGTTACCTTTTATAACCACTTTTTAAATTTAAATGAAGTGATTAAATCCTAATAGACAAAAAGTCTTGCTTTATGTGCACCTTGTATTAATACAAGAAAAACTAATAGTTAACGAATCATGGTTCTAGAGCCCTTATTATAAAGTTTAGAAACAAAACGGTGTATATGTCGCAGGCTTATTGTAAAATCCGTCATATTATAATACAACTAGGCTTTTTCAATACGACTAGACGTATTGCAATACTAGCCAAGTCATTAAAAATATCACAATTTGACTGATGATTTTAGGCGTATTGTAGTAAGCCGTTCGCTTTGTAGTCTTATTGTTAAAATCAAGCTACACGCGATTATTTCAAAATCTGACTAGATGAAATCCGTGGTATTATATAGTTGATTTTTTTTGGATATGCAGTTTCGACATTTTTTGCATCCTTAACTGATACACTTTTTCAGAGAGAAACAATAAATTTACCAAAAAAAACTCATGTGTTTTCTTATTTTAACTGTTACTTGTCACATTAATGACAAATTCCCAAGTTTAAAACTTCGCACAGGGCCTGGGCACTCCTAGTACTGACTAGTCCCGCTATGTCGCTAGTGTAACGTCGCTTGTCACATTAATTCTCTATCTTCTAGTTCTGTCGGTCGACGATCTGTGATCTGTCAAAACATACTGTCATTTGTATCATATATTATAATTTTTTTATTAGTATTTATTTTGTGGTATTTATAATCTGACATTAGACTGTTTGTCACATTTTTAAATTTTTGGTAATAAATAATTGAATTGAAATGTAAAACATCATGGTTTTTAAGTGTTGTGTGCCAAATTGTTCTTTAAAGAACACTGAATGGAAAGCGTTTTTTTCCCAGGAATTTACAGGTGAGTTTGCTATTTAGAAATTCCTTAACTCAATTTAATTATACTTGGGACACCGGATTTTTTTTTTATTTCTGATAATACACATTAAAAAATGAAGAAAAGTGTTACTGTTATGAAAAGAGGAATTTGCGGCAACAAAAAGTTTCATTATGGAATAGACAAAATAGTTATACCTCTGAAAATGCAATTACCTTTACCTATAGGTTTAAATACATTTTTATTTTTAGATTCCCATATTTTAAATGTAAATAAGAAAAACAACAGAAGGGCCAAATACAAAACAAGCATCAAAAACCACAAGAGACAGAAAAAGACATTTAATGCAATTTGTAAATAACATTATGTAATATAATAATAAATGTGTTGTTTTATTTTTTGTTTATGGATAAAGCAGTCAATGTGTTTATTTTACCTTAATTTTAGAGTAAAATAAGCACATTACGGATTATCGCAAAAATGAAATTAAAACTTTAAATAAATCTGGGCGCGCGCAATCGATTTTAGCGCCACAGCGGGACTAGTCGAACTAAAATGACCGATAAAATAGAGTTCCCCATCTTTTTTTTTAATTTATATAGATAATCTGTGACTTCGCATTGTCAAAAAAAAATTATCTGCGTGCGTCAAAAGAAAAAATGCCGAAAAAAAAAATAGAAAATAAGCGACTAAACGAGCAAAGCCAACTCATTATTTTAAATGTATTGCTTTTTTTTGAGCTAGTGAAGCAACAAGAAGCTGCAGGAATTGCCTTGAAATTTGAAAATGTGGTGAAAAGGACAGCTGCCGCAACGAAAGTGAGTGCAAGAGCAATATTTAATTTAAAAAAATATGGACTAAAATCGGACAAAAGTTTTAAAGAAGTATTATCAACAAAAAATAAAGATTTTATCAAAATTACTGACTACTAAAAAAGCAAGATCCGGGATACCATTTATCGCATGTATGCACTTAAAGAGCATATTACCATAAACTCTCTCCATCAAAAATTAAATGATAAAATGAGCAATCATTTTAACTTCTCCATTAGTTTTTTGTGAAAATGGGTAAAAGAAATTGACTTTCAGTGGAAGAAAAGAAACAACCGAAAGTATCTCATGAATTTACCAGATGTTTTTAATAAAAGAATTTAATTTTTGAGAGAATACACAAAAAATATGAGTCTACTTCAAAACGGTCTTACTCCAGTATTTCTTGATGAAACATGGATATTCAGTAAAGGATCTTTTAGAAATACCTGGCAGGATGATACCAGAGCCACAAGCTCTTCAAAAAGCAGTGAAGGTGAGTAAAAGTTGCTTTTATTCAAAAAGAAACCATTGGTAGGGGATCAATTACCAATACTTTTACACTTGCGCCCTAACATTTTTTCCTTTTTGATTAATTTGCTGGGGTTGGATTTGAGAATTGCCTTGGGATTTTGGATTCGTGATGGGATAAAGTAAATATATGTTTTTAATTATACTAGACATCTAAATTAATACTATAAAAACATTTTTTTTTCCTTTTGCGCCGATGTTAAAACCGTTATTTTTTTTAGGTTATAGATATACCGTCGTCAACGCCGGCAATGAAAACGGATTTATCAAAGGAGCTAGTTTAGTGGTACAAAGAGTGGCGACTACCATGATAGCATAAACCGCCAAAATTTCGAAAATTGGTTTAAATATCAACTTGTTCCAAATTTGCCGCCCAAATCATTAATTATCATGGACAACGCTACCTACCACTCCGGGCTGGTAGAAGACACACCCCGCAAATCTTGGACCTAAAAAGATTAATTCTGTGGTTTTCCGAAAAAAAGACCTTTCCTGAGACAGCTATGAAAGAACAACTCTGGGATTTGGTAGAAAAAAACCCAAGTTTAGAAAAGAAATATTTCCTTGACGAATATGTGAAACCTTTTGGTCATAAAGTTCATTGCCTCCCACCGTACCAATGTCAATATAATTCAATCGAAATGGTTTGGTCAGAGTGCAAAAGAAAATATGACCAATATATTTCTGCCTTAAAAGGAACCTCTTCTGAAGTGTTGGCAACGTAGGGAAAGGTACTTGGCGAAATAACCGCTGAGCATTGGCAGAACTACATTCGGCACGCCCAAAAAGAGATCCTAGAAGCTTGGGAAGTAATCAGAATATGCGATGCTTCAGATATAAGCCCCGTCATAGTGACTGATTCGGATGACGAAGATGAGAACGACGATCTGTTATCTGACCTTAACGATCTTTGATTTATATCATGTAATTTTTTTTTAATTGTTTATTTATTTATTTAAATTTAGTGAAATCACTTTACCACACATTAAGTTTCCTATTGTTACTATTGGTTTATATTGCAATGTATTGCAATCAACATGTTTAAAAATATCCTTTTGCCCTTATTGATGATACTTCTTTAAAGCATTTGTCCCATTTTAGTCCATTTTTAAAAAAATTAAATATCGCTCCTTCACTTACTTTTGTTGGGGCAGCTGTCCTTTCCACCAAATTTTGAAGGTTCAAGGCAAGTCCTGCAGCTTCTTGTTGTTTCTCTAGCTCAAAAAACGCCAATAAATTTAGAATGATGAGCTGTTTGCATAAAGTATTGTTAAGAAAGCATTTTTTGTACACTTTTTTTTATAGATAAATCAGATTTTATATTGTTAAAAAAACTTTTAGTTTTTTTTTAAGTATGGAAAATAGAGCCTTTACAGTTTATTAAAAAAAACTAATTATAAAGAAATATATTTGTAAAAAAATATAAATGAAACATTTATAAAAGCATTTGTCAGATCCATCTCCAACGGGTTCGGAGCAAAAAGTTCTTACGGCGTGAACAAATGCGCAAATTGAATATACAAATAGAACGCACCTTTGGTATGTCAATTGTTAACAGCTAAGAAATATGTTTTTTTGGGCTTTTTGACATAACTGCATATTCGAAAAAATTCAAGTATAATACAACTGGCGGCAGGTCAGGCGAATTGAATATAGTACAAATATTACAACGGGATAAAAATTTTGGCCTTAAAACTGAAAAATTAACTGAATAAGCACTCACACACTCAGTCTTGTTAGTTTCTTAATGTCACATTCAAGCAAGATTTAAAAGACTCTGTCTGTGGGGGCTATTCGGTTATTTTAGTGTTGGACCCAAGAAGAACTTTTGATATTTTGAGGTTATGTTTATGTTTATTATATTTTCTTACCTTTATAAAACTTTTTTAGCTCGTTATAATAAATGTCTTTGGAAACAAATATATTCTGTGAATCAGCACTACCATGTATTTTAATTTTAATTATTTCGCACAAATATTACTCAAAAATCAAACTAATCGATACAACGATCGCAATTCGCCTTGCATGCCGTCAGTCGTATTATAACACGACGGATTTCATCTAGTTGGATTTTAACACAATCGTGCGAGGGTTAATTTTAACAATAAGACTAAGAAGTGGCAGGCATATTGCAATACGCCTAAAATCATCAGTCATATTATGATATTTTTAATGACTTGGCTAGTATTGCAATATGCCTAGTCATATTGAAAAAGCCTAGCCTGCGACATATATATATATATATATATATATATATATATATATATATATATATATATATATATATATATATATATATATATAAAACAAAAAGACCATTGAAAGTAAATATCAAAAAAATATTATTATATAAATCCTAATTAATCTATAACTTGAATATTTTTTATTGAAACCTGTAAACCGCTGTACCTTAATATATAATACCACATTTTGTGGCGAGAAAAAACTCCGTTACTTTATAAATTAAATTTTATGGCTTAACGGGCTTTGGCTAGTGTGCTACTTTCAGGGGATTGTTGTCGTACTTCTTGCTTTACGTTTTAAAATTTAAGCTAAGCTAAATTGCTGCAAATTTTAAGAAAAAAAAAATATGGATTACACTTTTAAAAACCCAAACTAAAGCATTGAAATCACTATTTTATCCCAAAATACAAAAAAGTATTGGGTCATAAATTCAGAGAAATAACACCGTGTTCTGATATTTTTAAGCACGGCTTAAGGGATACTTAATAAAGTTATTTTTTTTGTTTTAAGTATTCCCCATTTTTACAATAATTATTAATTCTGATTCGTTTATTACTATTTAACAAAAGTGTTGCCCAAATTTTGATGTACCGGTTTGGAGAGATTTAGTCCACAAAGGCTTGGAGCTAAGTATAGTCTGTCTCAAAGTATATCTTTATGGCTTTTGGCGGATCATACCCCAATAAACCTTTAACGATTTTATTACCTATTGTTATTGGGTAAACCCATTTGTTTATAAGGGCAGGGGTGGGCCAGGTATTTCTTGAGTATTAACCATTAGGCATATAAATATTTTGGCTAATATTTTAGTGGCAGTGTTGAATAACCGTTTTTACTGTGCGTTTCGAAAAAGTTGTTTTACGAGAATATTAGATGCAAAACAGGTTGTGAAAAATGTGTATGAAACTTTAATCAGTAGAGGTCTAATTAAACAAAAAGCTTTAAAACAAACCTGTCTACTTACAAAAACTCCAATATCATCGATAAGGGATATTATTATTAGTGAAGACTTGAACAAAAGAAAAATACGTAGTAATTTTTAATCTCACAGTATAGACAATAGTGATCAGGACCTGATAAGACGGAAAATATATTGTCCTTATGAAAGCGGAGTTATTCCTACCTTGAATAAACTAAAAAAGAAGCTAGACGAAGACGAAACCAATATAAATATTATCCGTGCCACCCTCCATAGAGTTGTATTTAAAATGGGATTTAAATACCGCAAAATAGACAAAAGACAAGTAGTAATGGAATCGCACAGATTACGCACTTGAAGATTTAATTACCTTCAAGAAATTAAAAGATATAAGTTAGAAAACAGATCCATAATTTACATTGATGAAACATGGTTCGATACACACGACACAGTATCCAAAGGATGGGTTGATTCCAGTCAAAACTGTCAGACGAAAGCACCTTCAAATAAAGAAAGACGGATTTGTACCAAACTGCTTGCTGTTGTCTGTAAAGAATATTAAGGATTCTAGCTTGGATTATCATAAGAATACAAGTGCAGAACTTTTTAAAAACTGGTTTCAAAATTATCTCTTAAAAAATATTCCAAACAACAGTGTTATTGTCATGGATAACGCAAGCTACCACAGCCGTCTGCTACATAAAGCACCAGCTTCATCAAGTTCAAAAACTGAAATCCAGGAATATTTGTTAAAAAATGATATTTATTTTGAATTCAGTTACAAAAAAACGCATCTTTTGGAAGTCCTAAATTCATATGCAATTAAAAAACAATATGTATGTGATAATTTGGCTGAACATGCTGGGCATACTGTCTTTCGGCTTCCTCCGTATCACTGTATGTTTAACCCCATAGAGCATTTATGGAACCAAGTAAAATCAAAGATCAGAGCAGAAAATGTTACACCTACTTTAAGTCCCAGTGTTATAAATTTGATAAAAAATGTAATTACTAACATACCAGTTGAGAGCTGGAAAATTTTAGTAGAGCACATTATAAAAATTGAGGACTTTTACATTTCTATCCAAAACAACATAAATCCTATTGTAATTAATCTCAATGACGACTCTGATAGTGAAACAGAATTAGATTTAGTGCAGTTATAAATTTATTAAAACTTTGCATATATTTAATTTCTTAATGTAATTTTAAGATTATACTTACCTAAACAAACAATAAATTACAAATCTTTATATAATTAAAGTCCGTTCCCATGTTTTGTCCTTTAATACGTACCGATCAGCAGTTTTATTGCTGTCGGCAGATAAAGTTATAGTCAATCCTCGAAGACTCCGGCGTTCCTAGGTTAGACTAGTCAATCCTCAGGTCTGACTTGAAGTCTTAGTCAAAGCCCAAACAAATGAAGTTTTTCGGCCTCTGACTAAAGAATTTTCGTCAAACCTAGGAGAAACTAATTTGGTCAGGCAAACGTCAAAACTCAATTTAATTAAATCGGGGTTTGACCAGTCAAACTTCGATTAGGTATTAGAAAGTCTCAGTTTGTTAAATTAGATGTAATAAAACGATTTTTTTTATTTTAATGTTTATTGTTGTTATATTGTTATAGTTAAAATAAAAAAAAGTCTTTATTCAGAAATGGTGAGGCATTATGACATTTACGACCGAGTGATGATCGCGTTGTTAAATTTAGCAATAGACTTAGCAATTGTTTAACAAAACGTCATTGTCGGTATTATTCAATAATTTTAGTAGGCAACCTGTCAAAATCTAACATTTTGTTAAACATTCTAAACCGTTGTTAACTTTTAACAATTGTTAAGTCCAAGTAAATTTAACAACGCGATCATCACTTGGCCGTTAGAATTAAACGTGTTACAAGTACAGTCGACGTTTGACCGAGTCTGCCAGTCGTTTCTAGAATCGACTAGGCAAAGCCCGAAACAGATTATTTTACTTTCGACGTTTGACTGAAAAGGTAGGAACTTTTAGGTTAGACTAAAAATACTTTAGTCAAAGGCCCAAATTGGAATTTATTTCGGGGTTAGCCCGAAGGCTTTGGATAAACCAGTCATTTCAGGAAGAGAATATATATATATATATATATATATATATATATATATATATATATATATATATATATATATATATATATATATATATATTTATTTTTTGATTTTGTTGGGTTTAGGTTCACATATTAAAAACATATATAGTTAAATGACGTTTCGACCCTAGTTTGGGTCATTTTCAATTTTTTATTCATTCTAAAAATCACATAAAAATATATAAAATTGACGTTATACATAAATTACATATATAACTCACAAAACACTTAACAAATATTGGTTAAATTTTAAAAACAATAACAATCTAAAATTAATAAAATTGAATAAAAAACGATGGATGCAATTATAAACAATTAATATCACAGATTTTGGCACGTACCTTGAATATCAGATGTTTGTTTAAGAATGTGTGGTTTTATTTTGTATTAACGATGGATGGCATTTTTTTTTTTATTATACTTAGGATATTTTTTTATCAAATTCTTTACTTTATTATATTATCAAATTTTGAAATATTAAGAGGAGGATATTAGAAATTTATTTAAGAGGATATGCTATACGGGATTATAAATTATTTGAATCAAGTTTGTGTAAATATGGCTGAGTCCTGCAATGTCAGTCCTATTATTTATTGCATTGTTACATTTTTTAATTTCGATCATCTCTTTGATTTGTAATTTGTAATAGTTTTGGTCTTTATCAATTATTTTCGTTTCGTTATATTTAAAATCGTGTTTTTGTTCTGTTATATGTTTATTTAGTGCTGTTTGTGCATTCTTCGTATATTTATGTCCGTTTAATCTGTTGTTGTCTGTTGTGTCCGTTGTTTAATATGGTGAACCTAAACCCAACAAAATCGAAACAAATAAATATATTATAAATGGTTAAGAATAAATTCATATATATATATATATATTATATATATATATATATATATATATATATATATATATATATATATATATATATATATATATATATATAATATATAATATATATATATATATATATATATATATATATATATATATATATATATATATATATATATATATATATATATATATATATATATATATATATATATATATATATATATATATATATATATATATATATATATATATATATATATATATATATATAAAATATATTTACTCAATGGCCTAATATTCCAACTTAACCTTTGGCTATTTTAGAGCTTTAGCAATTTCATGAATGTCCTCTCCGGTAACGTAGTGGTCAGTCTCGGCGAACGGAGGTAAACGGGGCGCAAAAATATCTCTTTTACCTGCACGTCTGTAAGGTTATGTTTATAACATAGGCAAATGGGGCGCCAACCCTTCCCGAGAGGGGGTGTGGGTCAGGGCAGGTAAGAATTCGTATAATTGACACTAACAATTTGTATACTACTTAACCAGTTCAGTTCTCATTTTAATAGTGAAGAGATAGTGCGAAAATGTCGGTATCAGTAATTGAAAGTGTGAGTGGAAAAGTTTTAATAGCCTACGAAAATTTTACATTTTACAAAGACAGAGTCTTAAAAAGTGGTGAGACATCGTGGAGGTGTAGCCGCAAAAGGCTGAATTGTAAAGCCAAAATTTATACTCTTGGACCTGAGAACCAAATCACAAGAAAAGATGACGTTCACAACCATGAAGCAGACGAACAAAAATTAAATAGGATGATAGTTTTTTTTATTTTCATGGATTTTACCATTCATGGACTACATAATGGCCACTACATTCCGTTAGTATTTTGTCTGTTATCAACTAAGACTGTTCAAGCCTACAAAACATGTTTTTCGTTACTAAAACAAACAATTTTTGAAAAATATTCTTTCTCTTTAAATCCAACTGAAATATTTGTTGATTTTGAAAAGGCCATCTATACAGCGTGTGGCCTAATATTAAGATTAGTGGTTGCCGATTTCACTTACACCAGTCGTGGTACAGAAAGATTAAATCAATTGGATTAAGTTCAGAATATAAATCGAAAACTGAAATCGGCAAGTGGCTAAAAAACACTTTTGGATTAACTTATCTCCACCCAAATGAAGTAGAAGACAGTTTTGTTTTTGATCTTATGTCTTATAAACCACAAAATGACGTTCTTGACAAATATTGTGATTATTTGTTGGAGACATATATAGATGAAAATGCTACATTTCCGCCTTCTGTGTGGGCAGAAGAAAATGCTTCAATTACAAAGACAACGAATTGTTGCGAATCATTCCACGCAAAATTTAACTCTTCCTTTTATTCAACGCATCCGTCTATATATGTCTTTCTTGAAAAGCTTAAGGAATGTCAGATTGATACACACATCAAAATACAAAGTTTACATTTGACTAAGAAACTTAAAGATAAAAATGTTAGAGCTAAACTAGAATCACTGGAAAAACTTGTGAATAAATATAGGTTAAAAGAAATAAGTAGACTACATTTTGTAAAATGTACTTCGTATTTGTCAAGTGTATAATATGTAAATATTTTGATGCAATAAATGTTTTGTAATTAATAAAATTGTATTACTTTAAAGAAAACATTTGCGCCCGTTTACCTTTACGATTTTATTGACCCCAATATCCCTGCGCCCCATTTACCTGTTCAATAAACCTTTCGTGAAGGCCTTGCGCCCCGTTTACCACCGCCGGTCTCGGCTCGCCGCGCCCTTGATCCGGGTTCGATTCCCCGCCGCGCCGTGGAGACATATTTAGGTAGTAGTTATTTAAAATAACGTCCGTGGTTGCACTACCGCGTTGTCTAAAAGGTGCTGTGAAATGCAATATTTGCATGTTTCAGTTCTTGGACAGCGTCGACGGAACTGGGGAAAAAGATGGGTTAAACATCGGATAACCCGGCACTCACGGTACTCTGGTACTTAGGAGTATATATGTATATATCTAGTATATAGTTTATATGTATATGCAAAATCCTTCGTGTGCTGTCACAAAGATAAAAAAAAAATGAAGAATATAAATATACCGAGTGATAACGACTTTATAAATTTAATTTAATATATTTTTTGCCATTTTTGTAAATGCACTAGTTTTATATTGGTTTTTTAAATTAATTTGGGTGTAGAAACAACAATACATATACTAGGATACTATAAACTATAAAACGATATACAGTGACGTATGTATGTGAGAAAGTACGCATCATATGGAAAACTATATATATATAATTTCTTCTAAAATTTATTTGGTGCAAGAAAAATATCTTTAAACTTTGGGTAAAATATAGAAATAATGTTTGTACTCATTTATTCTATCGTTTTAAAACTGGTAATTTCCCAAAATATTTATTTTACACCTACTATTTTTTGGCGTCTTATATATTTTGCTTACTATTTTTCAAAAAATAAAACAAAACTTTTTTAATGAGGCTTACTTTCTATCAGTCACTATACGTAACTTACTTTTACATCAGTTCCATCAGTTGGCATAAAATCTTCATAGATAAAACTGCCAGTTTTTCTTACCCTGGATTCAGGTGAATAAACACTACTACGGCTGCCAATCTATAAACGAAAAAGTAATTATAAATATTTTTATTTTTCTTTATAAAAAAAAAAGAAAAAACGATTTTCATTTTTTATTTTTAAAGGTATAATTATAAACTCAAACAATACTTATATAATTTTCGATTAATGGGTAACATACCCGTAAGGTATATTATTCTATGGTAATATGCAAACAGAAAAATAATATTTTTTAGTGCCAGAAAAAATATTTTTGTATTCATTTTGTGTTTTCACCATTTTTGCCCAGCTTGACATAACATATCTAAAATTTGCAACCAAACTCCATCGGCTATAGAATACATATCAAAGCAGATCATAATTTAGAAATATTTCAAATTATACAGAATTTTGTAGAAACATAGGGCAACAAAAAACTGAAATTTTTAAAAAGAAGCATCCTGTATATTATTTATTTTTAATCTTCACTAATATGATGATTATTGTTAATGTATATAAGATACTTAAATTGTTTTTGAAATACGACGGCCTGAAAAGTGACATCTTTAGACAAGCTACAAATTAAAGCACAACAATTTAGCGCTTTTTATATAAGCTTGTTATCGGATTTTTATTATTAAATTTACTTAAAATAAAACTTTTAGACAAATTTCGTACTTCATAATTCGTAGTTCGCAGGTATAAAAAGCATATTATTAAAATATTTTAAAACAAACAAAAAAAAATTAAATAGGTAAAAAAAAACCTACATATATAAACAGAAACTTAAATTTTAACTCAAATCAATGAATAATAGAATTAAAATAATTGTTCGGATCAAAATACAAACACTGAAAAAAAAATTTAAGATGTTTTATTTTAAAACTTTATAATAAATATTATATAGGTAAAACTTCTAGATCATTAGCCAAACGGATAAAAGAACATTAAACATATATAAAAATCACTGAATTCTACTAACCAAAAATCTGTCAACACGCATTTGATAATAAACACAAAATAAACTGGAATTTTGGCACAGGAAACTTGTTTAAAAAACATAAAATAAATTATGCCTTTATATTTTTAAGGAAATATTTTTCTGTCGCCTTAATATCAGTTAAGTTAAATAATACTACTTGGTTACATTTGCTTACCGCGAAGGTAATTGCTGAAAAACCTAAATAACTCTTCTTATTTTTGAAAATATTAAATATACCAGTCATAATAAATTGATATTTCATTTATTTATGTCATTATAAATTCTGACCAAAAAATTATAGAATATACTAAATTGTTATATTAAAATTGATATAATTTAAATTTTAAATATTATATAATTTTCGATAAAAGTTTATTAAACTGATTTTATTTTGAAAACGGTGGTAGACTTATCACCAAAAAGTAGATCCAAGTACCCTAATTTTTGGGATTTTTGTGTAGGCTTTTCTTATTTTTCAGGTGATCTGTCAGTTTAAATGGATCGACTGTTTCTAATTACGGTCAATTCTAGAACCCGAGACAAAGACCCAACCAAGCGAGTATAAAAATAGAAAGATTTGGCCAGTACACAACAAGCACTTTTTGATACATGAATCCGCCACAGTAATATAGAACACCTCCACAATGCTTACGGTGCTATTAGTTTCGAGTTTGACAATGTAAAACTAGCCCTTTTTTACAATTATCACGCCTGCAAAAGTGTACGAGGACATACCTAGTTTGCCTAGGTAGTTCTAATTGTTTAAAATACATTTTCATAACCATTGCAACAAAGGACATATTAAGTGCTAGTTTGAAACCCTTAGATCATCATAAGAAACTAACAAAGATTCGGTATCATCGTTTAAGAGATAAATTTTCAGTTTAAGATGACCAGAGATCTAGAACTTCTGAAAGACCCGATTACCGTGATTACACTTAAAAATATTGTTATGGACTTTAAAAATATGTATATTGTTTATAGAAATTTAGAAAGTTGGAAGAATTTAATTTAGATAAATAATTTATTTAACATGGTGCCCAGCGATTCTTGGAAATGGAATTCCCTTACTTTCCTAGTTCTTCAGGTAATTTAAAAAATATTTCCAGAGGTAAATAGTAAGTTCATAAAGCTCTGTTTTTTTCTGATTTATTTGATAGCAAAAAATACATAGTATATACATTTATACTATAATAACAAACCTTATAACTACATACAAAATGTTATGTAATATTTTAGTAACACGTTTAGTTATGGTTACATTTTAATTTAAAGGCAACATAACCCAACTTTGCAACATAAAGTAAACTCTACTTTATTGCATATAAGATCAAGCAATTATTTAGAATTTTGCTGAAACAGCCATCAAACCCTTTTATATTAAAAGTGTTATCATATTGTTTAAAAATATCCCATAAAAAATGAACATTAAAACATTTCGCTCCCTAGCAGCGAGCAGCGGCGTCTCCTTAAAAATGGGAAAAGAAGAAAAATGTTTAAAAGTCCAGGAATATTTTGAAATTCCCTGTCTTTTTTATGTTTTCCAAGTGTCTAACTAAATTCCCTAACTTTTCCCGCTTTTCTAGGTCGCTGGACACCATCTTTAAATAAGTTTCTTTATTTTTTTCCATTTCGAAGATCATTGTGATGTGTCCTGGGGGAGCTGGGATCATCCATTTTGCACTTTTCTTGCATTCTGTATAAAAAGAATTCTTTCAGCTAATTTTAGACTTTTCGATTCTTTTCCACGTTACTATAAAAGGCGACTCATGATGGTCATTAATAAATAGTATTTTAACCAGTGCAGTTGATGACATTGACGACTAAATAGTTACGTTCCATTGTTGTTACTATAAAAAAGTTCGCCAGATTTGACTTCCTTGAAATTTATTTGGTCCTTTAAAAAAATTATAGGAGCGGATATTTGTCTAAAATACGTTAGAAAATATTTTTCATTTAATTTTTCTCTTTTTCTACAGTGGGCTTAGGATTTATCGCCCTTTTACATCTATCTATAAGAAGTATTCTTTTTAAATATGGTTAAACTTTAATATACTTTGGGTAAACAAGTTTTAGAAAACAGGAGTGTCTACTTCTATTTCCCTAGTAGTATCCTTTACAAGGTCATGCTTTATACCATGATTAACGTTTTTTTACCTTTCTAAAAAGTCTTTGGCTGCCACCACCTGCAGAAGTTGGATAATAAATGTAAATATTGTGATCTTCAGCCGATACAGGTTTCTCAACAAAAGGTTTATTAAAAACAACACCATTAACTTCAACATGATCCTCAGATTCAACCAATTCGTGATCTAAAAATAAAAATATGCTTTACTAATATGTACTGTTTGTGCATGTATATTTTGTACAATTTATTAATCATGACTTGCTAGATCAACATTTTATATATTTTCACCTATTACATTAAAGCATGTTAACGATAAAATAATTTCAGCGTAAATTTCTGTAGGAGCATCGCCCATCAATTTCAAATTTAAACTATCTGAAAATACCGAATTCCTCCTTGAAATGTAGCAGAAATACGACAATAGAAAAGGCTTCTTATTTATTAATTCCAACTGAACACGACTTCTTCATAGCTAGAAAGGTGTAACTTACCTTTTGGATTAGGACTGTCCCTGTCCAAAACAGCATACCTAGGAATTTCAATACCTTCCGCTTGCAGTGTAGAATACACCTTTCGTCTATCTTGAATATCATATTGCATGTGTAAATTATTAATAACGTATGGATTATGAAGCTGTGCATATTGTATAGCTTTATCCAGCGGAAAGCCTTTGGAATGAAATGAAATAAGGCAATCACAAACTGGCCATTCTTCAACTGGTTTCTAAAATCCGTAAAATAGGCTATAAGTAAATTTTACAATATTTTGAATGTCCAACGTTTAAAAACTAAAAAACTATCGTAAATAAAACTACTATGAAGCGAAATGTATATCAAAAATATAAGACCATATAAATATTAGACATAACTGTAAAAAAATATCGATTATACACTACTGCAAAAAATTAAGGCAGTAAAAAAAAATTGTAAATTTTTTAATGATTCTTGGAGAGCTATATTTCTGTGAAAAATGGTCGTATCAAGATCGTAAAAGCGTCTTGAAGCTTGAAGATTCTAGTTTTCAGATCTATTGACCAAAAATTTTTAAGAGCGATAGGGTTATCGAGTATTTGGAAGAAATAACACGTTAAAAAAACTTTTTGAGTTTTTCATTTGGGTCCATGGGCTGGAAATTTTTCTTACAAACAACCCTGCGAATCGGTAGATCAAAAAATCGATGGTTTTTCTAAACCGTTTGATTTAAATTTCAGAAAAAATTATAGGAGCAAAATTTACATTTCTGGGTACCCTGTTACCCTCGTAAAAATGAAAACTTAAGTTTTTTTAAAATTTTCTTACAATTGGGCATATTTTATCCATTCAATTTGAAAACTCAAAAACAAAAAAAAATTATTAAAAAAAAATAAGGAATCCGCAATTTTCTTATGGAAAATGGGTTTCGATCAATTCTTTTTAAACTTTGCACGCTGATTCAAAGTCTTCACGGGCATAAAACCCAAAAACTCCCCCAACCCTCCCAAAATCACCCTTAAATTTTACTGGCGATTTTTCTAATGAAAAATGGGTTTTGACCAATTGTTTTTAAAACTTTGCATAGTGATAGTTCTCGACACGCTGGACAAAAGTCTTTACGGGCACAAAACCCGAAAACTCCCTCAACCCCCGCGAAATCACATTCAAAAGTCACTGGGGATTTGTCTTATGAAAAATGGGTTTTGGCCAATTGTTTTTAAACTTTGCATAGTGATAATTCTTAACACACTAATCACAAGTCTCCACGGGCACAACCCTCCCAAAATCACCCTCAAAGGTACTCAGGGGATGATTTTGACTGATAATTTGGTCAATTGCTTTTCGGAATTTTTGAGTGTTGCCGAATTGTGGCCACTTGAATAGTTACAGAGCTATAGCCTGCCTTTTCCTGTAGTTGGTGAGATTGGAATCTGTAGTCGAGGAAGGAGGTATTGGGGGGAGGGGTTATATACCCCGTAAGAAATCCAGATACAGGGGATGTCGGGCTGTAGCTCTGTAACTATTCAAGTGGCTACAATTCGACAACATTAACAAACAATTCCGCAAAGCAATTGACCAAACTATCAGTTAAAATCATCCACTGACCTTTAAGGATAATTTAATTTTTAGGGGGAGGTTTTCGGGTTTTTTGCCGGTGGTGATTTTTGATAAACGTATTGAGAACTATCACTAAAGGTTAAAAACAGCTGGCCGAAACACATTTTTCCATAAGAAAAGTTCCCAGTGACTTTTGAAGGAGATTTTGGGGGGTTGGGGGACTTTTCGGGTTTTGTACCTGTAAAGACTTTTGATCAGCGTGCCGAGAACTATCACTATGCAAAGTTTTAAAAACAATTGGTCAAAACACGTTTTTTATAAGAAAAATCCCCTATGAAATTTGAGGGTGATTTTGGAGAGTTGGAAGGGTTTTTGAGTTTTATGCCCAAGGAGACTTTTAATCAGCCTGTTGAGAACTATCACTGTGCAAAGTTTGAAAAGAATTGACCGAAACCCATTTTTTATAAAAAAGTTGTGGGGTCCTTATTTTTTTTTAATAATTTTTTTCCTATTTGAATTTCCAAATTTAATGGACAAAAGATGCTCAATTGTAAGAAAACCTGAAAAACTCAATTTTTTATTTTTACGACGGTTACAGGGTACTCAAAAATGTAAACTTTGCTCCTTTAATTTTTTCTAGATTTTTAATCAAACGGTTTAGAAGAACCAGTCAATCGTTCGATATGCCGATTCGCAGGGTTGTTGAGGGTGCATTAGGGTATAAAAATTCGTGCAAACATTAAAAAACTCATCAATATTCGCAAAGAAGCTGAGGATTTTTTGGAACAAGGAAAAAAGTATTTTTTCACTTTTTTTAGGTTAAAATTGAGTATATAAAAAAAATTCAACGGCCGCAAGCTAACTTTGTAGAAAATGTATTGCCGATTTTGGAACTGCCCTTCAATTTTCTGTCCGATGATTGGTTGCTGAGATATCGATGGTTAAAGCCAAAAGGATCCTTTTGCATTTAAAGTCGGATATCTCCGGGACCAATCATCGCAGAGAAAAATTAAAAAAATGAAAAATGAAGCGAATGAACAGCCTATCAACTTCATACCATGATTTATTGTAAAAAAAATTCGAACCCGTGGACCCAAAAGAAAAACACAAAAAAATAGATTTTTTTTTTCGTATATTCCTTCGAAATACTCGATAACTATTGCTCTTAAAAATTTTTGGTCAAAAGATCTAAAAACTAGAATCTTTAAGCTTTAAGATGCTTTTTTACGATCTTGATACGACCATTTTTTACAGATATATAGCCCTCCAAAAATCACTAAAAAATTCTCAATTTTTTTATACTCCCTTAATTTTTTGCAATAGTGTAATATATAACGAACTTAAAAGAAATTTAAAGAATTCTATAACTATTTTTTATACACCTTTAAACACTGCGCAGCAAACTTGTTTGAATTTTAATTTCCTGAAATGATAGGTAATGTAGGTCAATAAAGCCGCGTTTACACTATGCAACTTGTTTAATAAACATTTGTTTGTTGGACATGTTCAATAAAACTTTTGTTTTACAAACCTTAAACATTTGTTCATCAAACTTCTTAAAACATTTGTTTTTAAACAAAGGGCTAAAACACCCTTTGACATCTGCAACATGTTAAAATCTTCACCCATAGTTGCAATGATAGCTTCAAGCAATGAGGACGTGATGCTCGCTGCCGCCGCTTGTGTGATTATATGCTGTTCGAAAAATGTAGGCGCTAAAAGACGGTTTTGGGTACGTTCTTCATTGGAAACAAAGAAGAAATATAGTGGTGGTGATTTAATACTCGATTTGCAAAAAGAAGACAGAGACTTGTTGGCGGGGGAACTGAGAACTAACGGCAGTTTTAAGAACTTCTTAAGAATGACAAGTTAAGACTTTAAGTACTTGATTCTGCGTATCAGAGGACAAATTGAAAAGAAAATTACATCATTTAGGGATGCAATTCCGGTGAAAGAACGACTAGCTGCAACCCTACGATTTTTGGCTTCTGGTGACTCTTACAATAGTTTGTCCTATATGTTTAAAAAAAAATTCCACCATCGCCAGTCCCTTTCCCGGATTTAAAACCTCGCGGTTAAATTGACTTATTAATTTCCGCATCATCTTCTCACTTTAACCAGCATTAACAATTAACTGTTCATCCAATTCAACCCAAGCGTCGTGCCGTTTGTTTCTGTTTGTAAAATCGTGCAACGTAGGGTCCCACAAAAGTTTCCTTTCCTTGTATCCCTTGATTAACTTAAAAACGTCTGCCTGACGCCACTCCATTAGCACAATTATCGCAAAAACCAAAAACAGCCCAGACAGGTTATCTGATGTTTACTAGATGACAGCCGGAGGCACACTGACATGTGGTATAAACAAGTTGCTCGGCGCAAAACAATTTTAAACATGTTTGATAAACAAGTTCATCAAACGTCGACTTCTTTTGATGTTTACCGACTCGGGCCGGGAAGGCTGCAACATGTTCAAAAACACAATTTTTGGTTGTACAACACGCTTGTTTTAAAACATTCTACAACTTTTTGTATTGCGTTTTTAAACTTGTTGTACAACTCGGTTGTAAAACACAAGTTTATTAAATAAGTTGCATAGTGTAAACGCGGCTTAAAAAATCTGAGATAACATCTTAAGCAAATATTAGTACAAATTAATAGTTAAAAATTGTGTCTAAGAAAGAGTTTTTTAAGTTTATCTCCTAAACTTTTTTTGTTACCCAACCAGCATTTCAAGAGTTGATAAATATTGTAAGAATATTTTTACAGTATCTGTTGAAAGAGTTTAAGCTCCACAAGATTCCATCCAGGACGTTCTTACAGCTACTATAAGTGTCCTACAAGCGGAAAATGACCACCTTCTTATAAAACAAAAACTACTTATTACATATTTTATAATGACCTTGTAAATTTAATAAAGCAATCACCTGTATAACACCGCTTATAAAATATATTGTCTCTGCCAAATTGCCTGCTTTTTATCCTAAGATCGCGTTTAATCGACTTTAGTGAGCGTACTTTGTCTTGTTATAGATTTTAAGGTAATGGCGATCCGTTGATCAGACCAAATATTTTACGAGGCGATACATATTTTGTAGTTGATTGCCTAGACAAGCAAATTTGACTGCATAGTGTAATTTATTGACAAAATATGTATGACTTTATCCGAAGGTTTTTACACGCCGACAATTATCGCTATTATTATTAAAATATATTTTTAAAAATAAATCAAAAAAATATATTTGCCCAAAAGTCTATATTTCCGCATCCAAAAATCTTCCTGTCTGTCACTATTTTACAGTAAATTTAAAATAAAGCTATGTTTAAGTTTAATAAACTTATTAAGCACTTTATATGGCGTTACGACCTGTTTCGTACAAAGAACACATGGTTTACTATAATTACTGTTAATAGAACAACTATAACACTATTGTTCTCCCAACAAGTATATTAGGTATACAGACTTATCAGGAGGACCACCCTTCTAAACCAGTTTCTAAGAATGTGTGTGTGGTAGGTCAAAATCTTAGACTTTTATTTTGCTTACTATGCATTTATATTACATAAAAATGTTTTGTTTCTTATTGTTCAGTTATTAAGTTAAATGGCAATATATTTTGAAAATAATATTTTATAAAACTAAATAAAACACATTTTTTAAAAATGTTATCTAGGCATTTGATAGCTCACTACTAGATATTTAAACATTCAGGCCACTGCATAATTTTTTTTAGTTTTGCTTCGAAGACAGTTGGAGATGCCGTTGACCCTCATAAAATAATATGGAAATCGCACTGCAAAATATGGGTTTTATTTTAATTTATGATTCTAGATATACACATCTAACGTCTGCACTTAAAGCAGAAACGAGAATATACTTTAAAGAGACTAATGGTCTTCAAAATGTTTTTCACGTCGCTGTTTACACCGATACGCAAAGTTAAAATTGGTATAACAGCGTATGCTGCAAAAAATTTACTTTGTACACATGGTTGGGAATCATATTTTATAAAAACAATATCATTTTGTTGTATTTAAGCTCTATAGATATATACAGTTATCCACTATAGACCAAAAATTGTTACAGCACCTTTGCCCCTATAACTTAGGTTCTGTAAAGGATCTTATAGAATGACATGAAACTTGAATAAGTTAGTTTTATTATTTAGGACTGAGAATATTCTTAACACTAAAAGTTTCAAGTATTTTGCTCCTGATGATTAATTGTCTTGTGTAATGTAATAATAAAACCAATAACACCTCTATATGGGGGGGAAAATTATAAGACAAATGTGCTGGTTGGGTAAGAGACGAAAAACTGTGCAGGCCGGACTAAAATTTACCTAACCACTTTTTGTTATCAGTTATCAGTTTTACTTTAATTCCTACTTCACATTCTCTTATTTCCCTAAGATATAAATCCAGTCACTGCCAAACATGAAAAAGAAAATCTAAAACTAGTTTTTTGTGATCTAGAAACACAAAAATTTTGCGGAAATCAAAATAAATTCGCGATGACCTACTCGTAATTATCCGTGCATACTGCATAGTGCATAGAATTCCAAAGTTTAAGAAATACTGACCTATTATTATTTTTACATACCTGTAAAATTACGTCTTCGGGAAACACAATCACTTTAATATACTCAAACTCTTGTAACCGAGTCAATATTTCTTTCATAGGCTTACTCTGAGTTTTCTTTTCCATAGCGCATACCCCAACAAAAACGACTTTGCCCCCATCGTCCATGTCTTGGGAGTCCAACGCCGCGTTGTTGGGATCGCATAATACCAAATCTCCTACAAATTAAGAACTTTTTCAACAACCGTAAGCCTTAACCTTAAAAAGATGAGGTAACCCACACCTAAGCAAAAAAATAGGGCAGTTATTTTACTATAAGTTAATATAATATATAATAAATATACGCTTTTTAAACAAACTAAAATTAGATAATCATATATTATACTCTTTAAATATAAAGCGTTTTGATCCTAATTTCAAACGATAAATTAATATATGTTCAAATAGTCCAGTAAATGAAGGGACAAAGCTATAAATAAATCTGTACAGTTTTCCCTTGTGGAGCAATTCTTAGGTCTTCGGGGATGCTTTCGAGCGAAAAAACGTTTATCAACATTAATAGGTAGGAAAGGGCTAAAAATAGCCCTTGAAGGCCCGAAAAATGGGTTTCCCGCTAATATCTGCCAAAATATGCGAATTGAAGAATTTTTGTTTAGACAAAAAATGAAGATCGCTTTGTAATCAACAAAAATGGTCCTTATAATCTTTTTCGAAAAATCAATAGTTTCGAGAAAACGGGACCTCTGCCGCTCTACTGCTAGAATGCCGCTATCTTCATGAATTCACTTATAAGCGGGCAGACGAATTGTTCCATAACTCGGGCAATAATGTACATTTTTTAATCATTCAAAGTGCATAGAAATGGGAAAACCCGTACCTATCATTGCATATGAGTTCGGGTCCATTCTAATTTTTATAAAATATTAAAAAAGGCAGGTTCCCACGTCGAAATCGTGATGAACTTTTTCTCGCTCGAAAGTATCCGCGAAGACCTAAGAATTGCGCCACAAATGAAAACTGTACATATTTATTTACAGCTTTGGGTACTTTCAGGTCTTCAGTTACTGGGCTAAAAGGTAAAAAGCAACAAGTAGATATTAAAACATGCTTTTGTTTGATTTTCTATGTAGAAAAGACAATAAGAAATAAAAAAATGGACATTAAAATTTTAAGTTGTTCAAAGACTTTCATAAATAAATACAAAATTTAATAAGAATAAAGAATTGGTAATTTTTTTTTATGTAAAACTGTAGAAAACCGCATATGCTAAAAACCATACGGGATTTGAGAAAATTGAGCATTTTTTTATTGTTAAAAAAAAAAAATAAAACTTCAGACCCATAGTATTTTTTTTTTTTTGGCATGAGTTATTCAAAATAAGACACCAATATTTGTAATATAAAAATTTGATTGGTCAAATCAACCACTTTGTTACCATTTTTAAAAAATCTGTACTTGCTTATCTAGCGTTAAACTGTAGGTAGAATATTTTTTTTAACGTAAACAAATTGACTAGTTATTGTCTTCTTTTCAGTGCCAGTCCGGTTGAAAACTTCTATTTTTATTTTTTGTGGAAAGCTATGAACAGTTTTTAATATACTTTTATATACACAATAAAATTATAATTTATATTAACAGCTTTATTTTCGTATTACTAGATCTGCAAGTTTTCTTTTTTCATTTTAGTATTTTTTAATTTAATAATTCATGTAACTTATTAAGACCCCTATTCGATGAATAAAATAAAAGTTGATGATGTTTAATCCATAATCCAAAAGCTCAGTTCTATACATACAATATACAAAAACTGAAACATTTACCGCTTTAAGATATTGAATTTCAGCTATATGTATTAGCAATATCTACGAATAAAAACAGCTACTATTAGTTTACAATAAAAAAAATCAACAAAACAAACTATACTTATCCTAGTTAAAAATACTTTTTAATATTACATATCCATTAAGAACAAAGATACAGGCATGATTTCTAAAAACAGAAGTCTATTATTATATGATTTTTTAACCTAAGTTATAAAAAATATTAAGCCTTATTATGGAAACTGCATACCAAACAAGTTTACAGTTTTAGAATTTTATTTTTATTCCAGTTTTAAAATCTGAATTTTTTAGTAACTTATTATAATTAATTCCAAGCATGAGTAAAAAACCATACAAAGTTCTTTTTATTTCGAGATCAAAATTTATTAAACGCTTTTATTTCTTTCTCTTTTTCAAAAAATACTTTAAAAATTACCTAATTCACATCGTGCGAACTCTGCAGATCTTATTATTTTAGAACGTCAACCTATTTTAATTAGCCATATTTATCCAAATAAATGTGAATATCATAATTTATTAGTAAAATATACAATATAATTCATACAAGAAAGTTGTTTCTTTAACTAAAATAAAAAGTAATATTTTTGAAAAACAAAAATTTGAAAAAGAGGTTAAAATTTTAAACGCTTAAAACCCATTCTAAAAGTAAATCAAAAGCATTAATCTAAATAAAACCTAAATGAAAATAACGACGATAGATAGGATCAGCTAATATAATATTGTTATGACTTTCCTGGACTAAAAATCCGCATAGCTAATAGAAAGAAGTTATTATGGAAACTTTTTTAAATATTCACCAACAAAAAAGGTATAACTATGATTATTTTTTTACTGTTAACCTAACTTGTCACTTTCCTTATATCAGATATAAAATCACCATTTGTAATAAAAAACTTGGTATGTTAAACTCACTATTAACCTGTTATCATTTCGCTTTTTAACAAGCAACTAATCTATAAACAAATCATTGGCCAAATCTTACATACGGCATAATTGCCTGGTCTAAAGCAGCCAAAATTGACTAAATTAAGACTCCCAGT
>JAHBCN010000170.1:0-20000 GCA_019359885.1 Listronotus oregonensis
AGTCTTTGGAGTCTCTGTTAAACTTTCATACCTAAAGTTTTGAAAGCAGGTTATTGTAATAGGAGAACCTTGCTTTTTTGCAATACAATCCTTTTCATATCGGATATCCTTCAATCTTCTTTAAAAAAGTTTGTAAGCTTTTAACGTCATAAAGCAGCCACTCAGATCCAAGACATTTCACTTCTCCAAATTTACTGTATATTTCTTCATATCCTTCCTTTCTCCTAATAGTTGTTTGCTTTCTTAGAGCTTTTCGACTCTGCCAAATACCCTGTCCGCAGGTAGGAAGCTGTGTCCTCTTACTGGAAAAGTAAGTTGAATTTTGGTCACGCTATCCGGCGCTTTTATTTTTAACCAATAACATAGCGTATGGACGACATGGGAATTCTTATTTTGCCCTCCGCATCCGTCACAGAATAGACGAATAAAGTTCGTATTTGTGAGGTCAAGGGAATCCAAGTGGCTTAAAAGTGCAGACGAAACTTCTACGGATCCTCTTCCGGCTTCATTTTCCGTCCATGTATAGAAAACAGGCTGTTTGGCTTTCATATCAACGCAGCAAAATACATAGAAACTCACTTGTTGTGCGTAAAATGCATCGTTAATGGGTGTCCGCGGTAGTGGCTGCACTTGTTGCATATCAAAACAGAAACTTAACGATCCTGGTGGACTTTCTCTAGCTAACTCATAAAATGCTTTAGCCCTTTTGTTATGAACGCGATATTCCATGATTGTTTTGTTTTTTCTTCAGGATCTTTTTCAGTTTTAATTTTGTGTTTCAGACGAGTGCATAAGGCGCAACAATCAGATGCTGGAGATGAAAAACCAATATTAAATTTTGTTCTAAAAATTTGGTTAAACATAGTCAAACTACAATGATCTTTATCATCTGAACATTGCAAGTTGTACATTTTTTGTAATTTTGCAATGTTTAGGTGACTAGGCAAATATATCCTTTTTGATTTAGTCCTATTATAGTGGCTTTCGCAGCCCTTCAGTTGTCCAATAAATTCAGTTACTTTTTCTTTCTTGCTTTCAGATTTGTGTGATATTTTATCGCCCCCTCTGCTTTCTTGAGGAACAATATTGTTTTTCTTTTTTGGCAAACTGTATTTACTCTCGCTCAGAAATGCCCAGAACCTTTGTTAAGAATTTTAGGCACACTCTAGTAGGCCTAGTACCTTTTTCGAGTCATGTGGTATAGAGTATTAAACGAACGTATACGGGGTTTTCTTTAAGAGAGCGTTTTCTTTCTGTAGGGCCAATGGATATCATGTAAGACAATTTTATATCCTGTTCCGCTTTATTATCAGTAGAATAAAAACATTTTCTTAATAATTTGATGTCAGAGAGTTTAATATTGTTACATTTAAACTTTTCCCAAGTGGTTGCAAGGTCTCTTAAATTTTAAGTAAAGGGTCTTTGTCTTGATACCTGAAACAAAAGCGAAAATTTTTATAATTTTTGCAGACCCTGTATAACTGTTGTATAATTTGCTTATATTTAAATTAGTTTTTCTTTATGCGCCAAGTTTTATAAAAATTGAATTTTCTGAAATATCAATACTAAAAATCCCAATATTTGTTGAATCTTACATTTCTAGAAATAAAAACAGAAACGTATTCGCAAGACTATATTAATAAGTAATATTTTCTTACCTTTTACGTTTTTTAAGGTCCCGCTCAGAAATTTTACGGGTTTTCTTTCTACTTCCCACATTGCCATCTTTTACAGATATGTTTAAGTCTACGTCCGCCATTTTTCGCCGCGATATATACGCTTAAATTCACAGATTAACATCAATCAGCACCGTCTTAAAAACTAAACTAAAACAGCTTATGTACGTTCCACTACCTTACCAAGACACCCCACTCCCACCACTTTAACAAAATGTAATGCCATCTACTTTAAATAGTTGCAAATATGACATTTTATAAACTTTAAATTAAAGAAACCGGATTTAATGCGTTTTTGTACCGAACTGGATTTATGCCTGTTGCTCAGTTAAAATTTGGATTTAACGCATATTGCTCAGTTTGGTTAATTTATCAGTGGTTAATCTTATGGGATTTAATGCGATTTGATAAAGTTGCTTTTAGAAGATTATAAATTGGTCAAATGCAGCGATTTGGTATGTCCATCTTAAAAAGACAAAAAACGATTTAATGCGTTTTGCTCAGTCGCTCCTCAATTGTAGTGAAACCATTAGTATAGCTCCACCAAACATTACTTCTGTTTTTATTTCGAAAATCACTATACATTTCTAGACATATATAGTGTGTTCCTTAGAAAAAATAAAAGAATATAACTTCCAGCTAACATTTTTAACAGTAATTTTTTCCAAAGGCGTTTATTTTTCCTATTAATCTCATTTTGACTATGCTTTAAACATTCTAAAACTTAACAGACAATGGTCTTACTTTATATCTACGCCATTTAGTGCAGACTTTATTATATTTCAGCAACTACGTATTATTTTTAGGTATATAATAGTAGATGAGGGCCACAGGCTTAAGAATCACAAGAGCCAATTATCTCAGAACCTTCGAAAATTTAAATCTGAGAGTAGGTTGCTCCTCACCGGCACGCCTTTACAGAACGACATAGTGGAGTTGTGGTCTTTGCTCAACTTCCTGCTACCTAATTTTTTCAGTAACATGACCACTTTTACGGAGCTGTTTTTAATCCAGGATATGCAGGTATGATGGTACCATTTTAATATTTTACTCGAAAATTTCACACACTGTATGCAAAACATTTCCACAATTTCGTACAATGCGTGAATTGCATAAACTCCATCGCCTTCTTGATTTTTGAAATTGTACTCATACTTGCCTCGTCAATAAGCTTTTTACCTGCAATTTCGGGGTGGGTAGCGGACGTCATCTATCGGTAGAAAATTAAACGAAATGAATTATCGCACAGCGTTGGGCAAAAAATAATTTTAGTAAAAGTGGGTACCCGTTTAAAAGAAAATTTAAAGCTCTTTTAAATGCCGTACCGTTGCGGTTGCGCCATCTCGCGGATGTTTTAGACACTTGAAAATAATTGTCAGCTATTTCTCTTGACCTTTTTTACTAAAAAAATTTTTTCCTAACGCTGCACACAGGCGAAAATCGGGGAAAAGCCTGCCATAAATAGTAGTAGTGCTGATATGAATCACAAACATGTTTAATCGTAAGAAAATGTTAAAACTAGATAACAGTTTTTTAAACATTTTTTAAAGCCACCCCTCCCCTTGGGTTCATTTATTGCATTACATAAGCGCTGTAAGTACTCACCCATAATAAGAGCGTTTATTTCGGCTCGAATTGAAGTTGGATTGAGGCACTTAAAAGAGAGAGAGAGAGAGAGAGGTAAACCATTTTAACAGAATTGTAGGATTGAGATAGTTAATACTGCATTTTTCCAAATTGACTTTGCCTTTTGTCACTGTTGAGTGCCTCAATCCGACTTCAATCTGCGCTGAAATAAACGCTTTTGACTGAAAATTTTTGAAATAAAATCCAAAATGACAAGACTTTTGATATACCTGAGGTTAATAAAATTGCTTATTATAAATTAAATAAAGTTGTGATTTGTTTGTTTTTGTTCTATTAATTTTATAACTAACTTTTGTGTGTAAAAATAAGAGCAATTTAAAATATATGTTAAGAGTAATATATTTAAGTATGTAAAGTATATACAGACCTCACTTAACAATAACTTTGTAATAATAATAAAGCCTAACCTATTTTAATAATTAAAATCAATCAATATCTTCATATCACTTTCATCAGCAGAAACTGTTGGTTCATCAAAAATGCCAAAACTTTTGAAGGGTACTGTTTCAAGCTTTTTAGCAGATGATTTTTTCATATTGTAGATTAAGGATCAGAAGATATTAAAGATTACAAAATATATCCTCCATGTTCTGTTTTCTTGAAAACTTCCGTGCATGAAATTCTCTGAATCTTTAATATCTTTGTTTTTGATTCCTTTGCTTCCTCGCCAAGTTTCCCTAATTGGAACCATAAAATATGATATTATATCAGAACTGTGTTAAGATTTTATGAGATGGAAGTTGGCATATTGTACTACGGATACAGTTCTACAAATTTTCTGGCCGTCTCATGACAGTAGTCCTTAAAACTATCAATTTTATATGAAAACCATCAGAAATTGAATAAAATTATCTGAATCTAAATATCAAATCTTGATCAATGCCTGTAATTTCGAAGATTTAGCAGCATTCTCAAAAAAAAGGCACAGTGTTGTCATCATTAGTATTTCCAAAACCAGGTTTTGATCTATCAACCAATAGTCCCATTTCTTTAAAAAATAAGTCTTGATTCTTTTTTGGCATTTGCAAGTTTTTTTTTGTTTTCCTGGCCTCGCGCTTGCCATTGCTTAAATTCCATCTTATAAGATAATACAAACACTCAAAAAAACGAATCCAGCATGTAAAGATGACAAACCAAATTGATATCCAGATTCGTCAGTAATTTCCTGTTTAAAATCTTTCGATATTGTTAAAACCTTGAATTGAATTGAATGTTAATTCTAAAACTACATTATCAATAGCTGTTTGGATTAAATTTATATTTTGAAACTACTGAATGATTGAAAACTGTTTCTTTAATTTTATTTCCCAATGTAATTAAACAATATATTTTAATAGATTTCGCCATTTAAATTGGTCGCCATATTGAATTTTAAACCCATAGGCAATTTTTTTATTTCTCTATTAAATTTTCTATAAAATAATGTTTTATTTTATAAAAATTGATTTATTCTTTAGGTAGGAGAAAATTATTTGTTGCGTTTTTGGGGCCTACATTTTATACGGACCCAGACCATAAATCTTAAAAATATTTACAAAGGACTTATTAAAACAATCATTTAAAGCTAATTTAAATGCGGGAAATTACGGGAAATCATACTTTACTTTACAAAAAAGTGAAAAAATTTAAATTAAAAAAATAATTGTTAACTTTTCAGAACACCAGTATAAAAAAACGTAAAGAAATATTTTAAATAAATATTATTTTTAATATTCATTTACCACCAGCAATAGCTCTATAGTTACTTCTACAAAATTTTCACCCACACTTTGCCGAAAACTGAATCAAATTATAATTTTCACAGGCGCTGAATCACAATGAAATAGCTCACGAACATCAGCTTTCAACTAAAATATTTCTGCAAGACAAGACTAAAAATAAAAGGGATTGTTTATTATACCCAGATAACTAGATTATGAAATTATACTCAGAATAGGCCTTAATTGCGAAGTTGGTATTTCCGAGTTATGGCCGGGTTTTCCCCGAATTTCGCTTGTGCGACGCACTTTCTAATTTGGACACCCGGTACATATTTTCTGCGTTTATTTTTAATCTTTAGTTTTACTTTACTCATAGTTTAAATTCGAATTGCCCATTCGAATTATTCTTTTTTTATGCACAATTTTTTACTCTTGTTTTTTGTGACACAAATAAAACAAATTTTTCCTATCTGATCAACTTTATGTCACTTTTAATTACATATCATATCTTTTTGTAAAAATTTCAAATTTCTGAGAAAATAAAATTTACCCGTTCTGTGCAGAATGAAGATAAAATAATCCAGGAAGAACAGTCGAATAATTTAGTATCGAAGATACATCAAGTTCTGGCGCCATTTATGTTACGAAGGCTTAAAAAAGACGTGCTCACAGATTTGGTGCCCAAGAAAGAGGTTATGGTCTATTGTCCTTTGTCTCCGCTGCAGAAGAAATTATATGATTTTGTGATCGATCACAATATGGCAGGTACGTTATATGAAGGATTTTTTCGCGACATACCGTTTTCAACTACTGGTTGATAGCCGTTCTTTCCCCCACCATTCTAACCGTGCTTAACCCGACTATCCTCGCAAAAACGTAACGGTTTACGTATATCACGCGTGTGTCCACTTACATACTAATCGTTTAATACACTTTTAAGGTTAAGTCGTTAAAGAGTTAAGAAATAAGTCGAAAATATTATATATAAACCAAATTTGTCATTCAATAATATGTTAGCTGTTTCCAAGTCAACTGTAACAAGTATGATTAAAATATAATGGCACAAATTCATCCATTTGGAAATTAACTTACAAATCAAAAAATCTGCATTCCAAATAGTTGGTAAACCATAGCAAAAAAAAACATAATGAGAACCAAAACAATAGAAAAGCCGCGAATCCTCCATTATTTTAATTTGACACTTGTCATAACCATTATTAACGACGTAGATACTGACGTCATAAAACCTTCCCTACGTTATAGTCCGATTTAAAGTTGAAAATGCCACCAGCATCATCAGCATGCGTTGCTCTCTGTCACTTTAAAATTATTCCCGTTCTCGTCGCTCTGTTCCAAATTTAACAACGTATGGGTGGAGCGTAGAGAGAGAAAGGCTTAATCGCGGACTCTTTTGGTATGACGTTCCTGTCCTTTTCTTCTTTAAATCGGACTCTATCACTTCTTGCCAAAATAAACCGGTATGTTAACTGTCCTAACAATTTTCAACGCGGTATGTCGCCAAAATTTATTTAAATTTAAATTCGTTTATAGATCTTTACAAAAGATATAAAAATGTCAAAAAAACTGAATAAAATAACAAAATACAATCTGTTCAACAAATTTCAAAACATCACAAAAGAAAGAGTGCATGTCACTTCATCGAAAGGAACTCGTCTATGGTGTAATACATTTTCTTTAAAACAATTTAGTTTTTCTTCTAAAAATGCCTATATTCAACTTGCTGTCAAGAACCTTGGGAAAGTGGTTTATATACTGTATGCCCATAAGCATCGGACCATTGTGGACCACATCATACTGTGATTGTGGAAGCACTAAACTGATTTATTTCTGGTGTTATATGTGTGAGTGTCGGCATGTGCAAGCAGTGAATTATGTTTCAAACACTGGCATGCTGCTTCTATCATATAAAGGCATGCCAGTGGCATGATCTGAAGTTCTCTAAACAAACTTCTGACAAGATTCCCTTGATTTGTTAAGCATAACCCTAACAGCTCGTTTCTGACACAGGAAAACACAACAGCTAAAGCGAACATCCCCAAAGCAGTATGCCGTACGTAAGCAAGAGACTGCACCTCAGCAAAGAGAGAGATTTTATTTGCTGCACACTCAAAAAAGGTCTTAAGCACCTGATCTGAAAGATTGCCGTATTGTTTATGATTTCAAAATTAATATTCAGGTTGTTACGTACAGTTGTATTCATAAAAAAGGCATACAAGTATTAGAAGGAGAGGTAATCTACCCTATTTTTACGTAAAACTGGCTTCTGTAGCTGATTTTTTTGGAGGTTTCTAAAATTGGTTATACGATTTAAATGATTAATATATAAAACTGTGAATTAAGTCCTTATCAACGTGGTCACAGCCATTTTAGGGTGTTGTTAAAAAGTCATATTGAAAACGGAATATCAAGTAGTGATGGGATAATTCAAATTAAAAATAATTGATAATTAAATGCAACAGTAATTAATTTGACCGCATAAAAACGAAAATATCGTAAAAATCTCAAAAAAATGCGCTTGAAAATCACTCCTTTAACGTCCGGCGTCCGGCTATATGCCGAGTGCCAATCGCCGTACGCCGAATCAACCGAATGCCCTGCCCGCGCATCTTCTTGTTGTACCGGTAGAAGGGGAATCGGCCACAGCACGTTTTCTGTCTGTCTTTATTTCGCTCAGGCCTTTGCCTATTAAATTAACATCTCCATTAATCGCGCTGAAAATCTCTGCATGCAAAAAATTGGTTTGCAAAAAATAAAAAGCTTTTTCTCGTATCATCTATAGTTTCCGAGAAAATGTATAGGTCCTTAATAAACGGACCTCCCTGTACAGGGTGATCAGTTAAGGGTAGCGAGCGGCCATATCTCATTAGATATTGGTCGTATAGATTTGAGAAAAAAAATCATGATAAAGTCGCCAAGATAATTGCTGGAAATTATTTTAGTTTGCAACGTCCGCTAGAGGGCGTAATACCAATACCAAGTAGAAAAATGGGATTTTTATAGAATTTTGTCTAATGAAAGTATATCGATGATATCATTTTCATATTTACTGACCATTTCCCTACATTTTTGTCCAAACCGTTTTGTTCTATCTATCAAAATAAAGCGGTGGGGAAGGTCAATTGTTTCTTTTAACAAACCAAGATTTCTCCGTTTCTTTTAACCGATTTTAGCAAACATAGGCTCATATGAAAGCATAATTTGCTACAAACGCTTATTTGGTTTTGCATTTTTGACTTTTGCTGTCGCCGCTAGATGGCGTTAACTGAAATGGTAGCAAATTTTTGAGTTTAAAAAAAAATGTAATGGTATATTAATTTTTATATATTTTAAAGAGATAAATTTTTCTATAATTTAATGAAAAGAATTTATTATCTACCTTTTGAACGTTGATATTGACAAAATATAATTTTATTACATTAAAAATGGCACGCCACTTTTTTTTTTATCAAAATAAAATCAGTTTTTTAATCTCTTATTAGTTGCTAACAAAAGCTCTGACTTTTCTACAAACGGTTTTGGATTAAAAAAATAAAATAGGTTTACATACTGTTACCTTATAATTATCATTGTAAACAGTATGTAAACCTCATTTTATTTTTCAATCCAAAACCGTTGGTCTAACGAAAAAAGTCAAGAGGTTCTTTTGTTGGCAACTAATAAGAGATTACAAAACTTATTTTTATTTTTGATAAAAAAGTGGATGTGCCATTTTTTTAATGTAATAAAATTATATTTTGGTCAATATCATATCAACGGTTCAAAAAAGGAGAGTAATAAATTTTTCATTAAATTATAGAAAAATTTATCCACTTATAAAATATATAAAAATTTATATACCATTACATTTATTTTTTTGAAAAAATTAAAAATTTGCTTACCATTTCAGTTAACGCCATCTAGCGGCGACATAGCAAAGTCAAAAAGCAAAACCAAATAGGCGTTTTGTAGTGTAAATATGCTCTTTTATATGAGCCTAAGTTTGCAAAATCGGTCAAAAGAAACGGGATAAATCTTGGTTTCTTTAAAAAACAATTGAACTCCCCCACCGCTTTATTTTGATAGATAGAATATAACGGTTTAGACAAAAATGTAGGGAAATGGTCAGTAAATATGAAAATGATATCATCGATATATTCATTAGACAAAATTCTATAAAAATCCCATTTTTCTACTTGGTGTGGTTGTTACGCCCTCTAGCGGACGTTTGACAAACTGAAAATAATTTCCAGCAATTTCTTTGGGCCCTTTTTATCAGATTTTTTTTTCTCAAATCTATACGACCAATATCTTATGAGATATGGCCGCTCGCTACCCCTAACTGATCACCCTGTACATAAAAAAGCATAAATTATTATAAGTTTTTTTTAATATACTGTAGGATTGAGGAATATTCAGGAAGAAATAAAATTGACTTGGATCAGCCTAAACCAAAAAGAAAATGTACTTTAAATCGTAAATACTCCATACCAACCGAGGACGAAATAGACGATGATTACTGTTTAGAAGTGGATGAAAATGATACTATAATAAACAAAAAGGAATTAAAGAAATTCACCGGCGTTATTACGAGAGTGACTATGCAGAACACCTTGCAGATGTTTAGGAAAATAGTAAATCACCCGTATCTCGTCCATTTTCCTTTGGATCCCGATAGTGACGTGAAAGAATTGCTTATAAACGAAGAACTTGTTACATCTAGCGGGAAACTACTTGTTTTGGATACATTGTTGCCAGAATTACAGAAACGTGGACACAAAGTTTTACTTTTCAGTCAGGTAGTTTAGAATTTATACAATACATTCTTAATTAAAAAAATTATATCGTGAGTCTAGACAGGCAGGGATTTAACTTTTTTCCGCCCATAGGCAATATATTTTTGCCGCCCTAATATATCAAAATTTTTGGATATCAGAATAAAAAACTTGCATTAAAAGAATGTAAACATTACTAGTAAGTCCTATAAAAATTTAATAAAAGTAAAACATACAGAAAATAAAATAACAATTCTTTAAAACAAACAAATTTTATAATATAAATACAAAATATAAATACAATCTTCAAACAAATAAATATTTTTTGTAACTATCCCACTAAGCAAAAAATCATCTTAATTACGTTACATTTATTTTTTTTGTTCCTTTGTTACGTTAATTTTTTGAAAAAAAATAAAGCGCCTTGAACCTAATAGTTTCGTTTTTTTTCCTTTAATTAACAAAATCGTAGTTACTTAAAAATATAACGTTTTGGTTTCAAAATTAGACGGCCCCGTTTTATTTTTCATTGGTTTGGGGCCCACACATATTCTACAAATCCACGTTATATAACTTTCGAAAAAAGGTTTTTCTAAAGGGTTTAAAAGGGGGTTCTTTATGTTGATTATATAACATTAAAAATCTTTTTATCCCCAATGTGTGGTGTATGTTAAAAAAAACAGAATGTTTAATTAAGTATGGTCGTAAATTTGATTTTTTTAACCATTTAAGTCCCGCAACATAAAGGATGATAATTTTTAAAAAAAAATTAGTATAATGAAGATGGCTTCGAAAGTCACTAAACATATTGTTGGCGACTTTATCACTAGGAGGCGCTGATACTAAGTATAAAAACAAACTTTTTTGATATTTTTAAAAATTTATCACGGATTTGATTAAAATTACTAAAAGATTTTTCACGCCTTTTCATATACTATTTTCTGTTAAACATCTAGAGTGGTCGAAAATTTACTTATATGCAAAAAGCACTAACAAAGTGAAAAATTTTTTAAAATATAGGCTGGTCAAGTAAAAAAAATTTGATTAAATATCCTTTGTGTTTAGATTCTAAAAAAACTGTAAGTACCTTATCGAATTAAAACCCGAAATTAATTAATTAAAATATTTGTTTACTCTAAAGTTTTACATTTTTTGTATAAATGTAAATATTGCGTCCACTTTCTATTAAAGATGCCAAAAAAAAATGGAAAAAAATGTGATAAATCGCCTGTTTTTTTATTTCATTTTTTTATTCACCCCCAAATAGTACAATAGTTTCCAAGATAAACCAGAACAAGTAACTATCCCTAATAAAAAAAAATAATATAAACCATAGAGAAAAAATTTTTTTTTAAAAATATCTGATGTCTAAAATCCTTTCATATTTCCCAATTTTTTTTACAGACTATTTTATATGGAAAGCTTATTTTTTCCAAACCACACAAATGTAACAGTTATATATAAAAATGTTCATGTGATAATGTTTATCTTTCTTAATTTACTTTATAAAAGTCTTACACATTTCGTGATGTGTAATGTTTAAAAAAGAAAAAAGGTCTTAAGTTAGGTATAAAAATTGCCTACATAATTTAAAAAATGCTTATTAAAAAACAACTGTATGTACTAATAACCATGTTCTGTTCTATTTTTTCCTCCTAGTTGCACCTGGAAAAAAAAACTTTGTAAAATATTTGCCCCAAAACTTTTGGTTACTGACATAATTGCCTCATTAATTAAAAATAATTTTATATCACAAGTTTGGCAAAAAAAACTGTATTTGCAGATAGTATCATAGATACTTTATTTCACTATTATAAAGGATAAAAACCTTGTGTTGGCTTTAAAGCCTACAATTTTTTTTTAAATATATAGTCAAATTTTCTCCTATATTAGCTACTCGATTAGCCATTACTAAATGGTAAATAGTGATAAACCACCCAATTTTAAAAAAAAACATTTAGACACTTTGTACTGTATAATTTTTTTTCTTCTATTTGATAAACAATCCAATTAAAAATTCAATTTATCCCTCAAAAAAACTTTTACTTACAGTTATACAAGTTACGTTACTTGCTTCTTCTTCTTCCCTGGGAGCCGTCTTGATTATGCTAAACCTATGCCTCTCTTTTTAACTGCCAATCCACTTTTTGAATAGTTGTCATTTAAAAACATAATATGCTGCATCTACAATTTATTTAAAAATTAATTTTCTAATAATTTTAATATTATTATTATTATTAATACTATTATTTATGTGTCAAATGTCTACTATCAGGGGCTCTAAAAAGTACAAAATAAAATACTTCACAGTAAATCCTTTAAGTTAGAACTTTGATCAAATTTATTCAACCGAAGTATTTCATTTATTAAAAATACTCAATTTTTGCTATATAAGTCCCCTAAAAAGTTTCTTTTTTGTCCGATCGGAAAATATCCATTTTCTGGAAAACATTCTGGCCAGAATTCGGGCTACTTTGCAGATCCATGAAATGAAAAATAAGCTGCTATTTGGAGCATAGCCGTTTTTATGCATGGTTGTTACTGAAAAGAACTTCAGTGGTTTAGGCTTAGCCTAACTACTACCGTACTGTGGGTCACTTAAATTATTCTTATTGTTATAATAAGTATCAAATCCATGTCAAGCAGATAAATAGACCTGTTGTCGATCATTAAAATATTATTATGTTTTTTTTTAATAGCTTCGGTCAGTGGCGGCTGGTACATAAGAGCTGCAGAGCTGCAGAACCACCAAAAAAAATAGAAAATAAGCCTTAAATCTAAAATAAATAAATGTTTCTGATGTTTAAATTATTTGTGTTTAATTAAAAAAAAGTTAAACGGACAAGTAACTTCGAACGAACCCCGAGAAAAGTTACATTGAACGAACTGCGAGACATTGCTGGCCAGACGTAGTCAACAACATATCTCCACGCGCTTGACCATATAAATTTAGCAGGGCGACACAATGTGGTTCTGTGCTCGTAATTAGCCCTCGCCTCTGACGTCGCGACTCCCCGCGCCTTTGATTTTAATACCGTTGTTTTAACGGGAATATGTTCTGCATTTTACGCAGTGCTGAGAGATAGTGATTAGGTTTTGACGAGTTTTTCGAGCAGTTATCGGTACCGCGTTTTCTGTATAAAAAATCTAAAATTTTCGCGTACTGTTATAAGCGTTGTATTTGTTTTTTCCTTGATTAATATTCATACTAGGGATGGATATTATCGATAATTTATTAAATGTTAAAAGGTTTATAAAGTACACCTACGAAGAAAAAATTAAATTAAAGCAAGGTGGACGTCCTTTACCAGATATTTCCATCGAAAAAGAAGGCTCAAGTCGTGGTAAACAGTACAAAAGACAATTTAATCGTGAAGTGTTCTCAAGAAACGATTGGATTTGTGGATGCAATAAAAAAAATGCTCTTTTCTGTTTTCCTTGTGTACTTTTTGGCGGAGATAAATCGTGGACCCAAATTGGAGTGACAGATTTAAATCATTTGAGTCAAAAAATAAAGAAACATGAAACGTGCCGACACCATTTACATAATGTAATGGAATTTGCTTTATTAGGCACCGAAATATAAGGGAACAACTAGATTCTGCCTGCTGGGTAAATATTCAAAAATTTAACGAAGAGGTGACAAAAAATCGGTATGTTTTGTCTAAAATTATTGATTGCGTTAAATTTTGTGGAATATTTGAATTGGCACTTCGAGGACATGACGAGACGAGTGTCTCAGAAAATCCAGGAATTTTTCGTGGCCTTATTAACTTTAGTGCAGAGCTTGACAAAACTTTGGAGGAACATTTAGAAAAGTCGACAGTGTTTAAAGGGTTTCAAAAGAAATTCAATGGCATTTGGACTCATCATTTTGAAGTATGCCAGGAGAAATTTTGAAGAAATTCGTCAATCTCCAAATCAAGCGTAATTGTAGACAGAAACAACTGATGTGTCCATAAAGGCAGTTGGTAATGTACCAGTATTCCACGAAATGGCGAACCTATAGAACGTTTCTGGACCTATCTAAACCCTATTGGTGTTAATGCGAAGTCCCTCACGCAAGATATTTACAAGTTTGAATGTAATATTACCAGACACAAAATCAGCAATAAACACCATGCCTATAATACTGCATTATTTATGGTACAAACAGAAAACATTATGTTTTCTTTCATTTTTTTTTCATATCCCACCAAAAATACTTATGTAAAATAAGGACCAAGTACCTATCCAAAAGACTCTTCCTCCTAAAATACGGAGGCCTAAAATTTGACTAAGTTCTGTCCACAATTTTGTTCCACTCTTTTTGGACTTGGCAAGTTTTTTACTGAGTTGTGTGTAATGATGATTGTTCTTTTTTTTATAGGACGGTTTTTATCATTAACACAGACAAATCAGTAAAAAACTAGTCAAGTTAAAAGATTCGTAAAAAATTGTGGACAGAACTTCCAATTTTAGATCTTAGTACTTTAAGACGCCGAGATTCTTGGATAGTAACTTGACCCTTATTTTATATAAGTGTTTTTAGAGGGATATCTTTTTTTCTGAGTTTAATAAATAAAAAAATGGGGAAGGGGAGTTTTGTCTTTTTTCGTCCCCTTGCTTTGTGGGGGAAAAATCTATAGAATAATGGGTTGAAAATTGCTTATTTTAATGCCCCTTTAAATTGCGCCGGTTTTGGGGGTTATAGGCGTTGCAATGTTCTTAAGTGAATAAAATCTTCATAATTTTATTGATTATTTTTAAGAATAAAGGTTTGTTCTAAAAGGACACGACTTTTAAAATTTAAACAATCAGTACAGGATGAAAAAAAAATAAAAATCACTGTCTCAAAAGAATCAAAAACTAATGCAATTACATTTTTTCAGTTTCAATAAAAACGTTTTTTTCCAATTTTGTTTTTTTTTTAAAAAGAAATTCATTTTGATGATAATAATAACATAGTTTAAGTAAGTAATTGAAATCTTTTTCCAAACTAACCAGAGACTTAATGTTTGCTGTAAATAATGTCACCAACTTGTCCAACGAAAATTTAAACTTTATCGATATCTTGTAGTATAGGCACTAACACTGATCTCCAATCTCTAGTAATTTTCAAGGGGAACGTCAACGGAAACACTTTAGTACAAAAAATAATTATTTTGGAATTTGCGAAAACAAGTTGTTTCTTTTTGCCGCGCTTCCAAAAAAATAACAAGTTTCAAAAACGAATCCTTTATTTTTTATCAAATTTTATCGTCACGTCTCAAATTTCGCGAAAATATCTGTATTTTCTCTAAAATTAGAGGTATCTGAAATATTTGCATAAGAAAATCGAATTATCTGGAAAGTTGCCTGAACTCCGATTTTGACCAAATTTGGTATAAGGGTTTTTTTTGGGGCACTAATCACGAATATAAAAAAAAATCTGAGCATTTCGTTCATCATCATTAAAGTTGAAAATTAAACTAAACTCATTTTCACTATTCCTTCTTCTTTCTGCACCCAATCCTTGATTTTTACACTAAATTGGCACACAATATTTTATAAAGACCTTTTAAAAACTTGTTTATATTTATTTTATATTTTTTTTCTTTGCCAATAGCCTTTGGTATATATTTGAAATGGTCCCATGTATCACTTTTCAGATTAAAAAAAAAAACTAGAGGCTGTTATAAGGTAATTTATTGTGGAGTAAATGTAATATTAGATGAGCGCACATATACTATTGTACGAATTAACTGCAATTACTTAATTGGTGTTAGTGTTCTAACTTAGTGGAATTTTTATTAGTATGAAAAGATAGTCTGATATAAAAAACATGGCTCTATTAAAAATAAAGAATAAGAGAGATAACAAAAAAAAATAATTTTAAAGATAAATTCTTAAAAAAAATGAATTTATAACTATAACAAAACACATTTCTTAAACAATTCTTATATCAGTTTTATTTTCCCAAAGTCCAAAACATGAAATTGAGCCATAAATTTGAAGCTCTAGCAAAAGAAAATGGCACTAACGGGAGTTGAAAATTTCAGCGGTCAGGAAATTTCGAGCAGTCGACTTTTGTAAATGGATAAAGACCTAAAAAGTAATAAAAATGTTAGCATAGAGTTAGGTAAATAGCAATTATTAATCTTAATGGCTGGAGTGGAAAAATATTTTTACTGATTAGAAAAAAAAAACTACGTCTAAGCACCTTTTTCCGCAACCTATTTTCGCCTATTTTTTACTAAGTTACTTAAAAATAATGAGAATGGAAAAAATAACTTTATTGCAGAAAAGTTCTAAATAGTCTTAAAAGATCTGCAGTATACGAGAAAGTGACAAAAAACATAAATTGTACCAAAAAAAGATCTTTTAGTTTAAATTATTAATCTTTGTTAAAGAAAAATGTGCCAATGACAATTTTTAAATGAGGATAATACATTTATTGTTTTTATTTAATATGGCTCTAAAACTAGCCATGAAAGATCGATTTTTTTTTATTTGGCCATATTTCAAGCCGTTATTGAAAATTCAAATTTTTTTTTCAGATATAGAGAAAAGGTACATCAGAAAATGAATAATGGTCAGTTTGTAAATCCACTACCGAAAAACTTCTTAAAGTAAATCATTTTAATGCCTATTAATATATTCGATTTGAATTTTTAGCTTGTTATCAAGTTATGCATAAAGATAACCCGTATCTTTACATTTTTTTTTCTGACAAAGAGGGTTTTTCGTCAAATGGAGTGTTGAGCTCCCAGAGTTATTCACTCGTGAATTACAGCTAACCCGCTTTTTGGTTTTGAGTTTTGGGATCAGTTTTCTTTTAAGACAGATGTGTGGGGCGGTATTTTAGATAGAGGTAATAGCAGCTGTGGTAGTGTATTTCGACAGTCCTTCGGATTTTTGAAGATTACTGGAACAAGCCTCTTAAAGCTTAGGGGTTTACAATGAATAATAAAATGTATTTCAACGTATAAAATTGTTTTTCTCTTATCCAACGATAAAAGTTACTGAACAACCTAGTAATGGTATAGAATGCCAATGGGCACCTTGTTTATTAGAATACAATACAAATTCAATAATATACGCTGAACTATTCAGCAAAATATTTATTGTAAAAATGAAATATTGGTATTAAAACAGAATTATAAATTCTCTAATTGTTGAAATGGAAATCAATACCTGTATTTAAATAATGTTATTTATAAAATATTTAACTAGGTATAACGATTTTAGGTATAAAATTTTGTTTTCACTAAAAAGTCACTATGCCAGCCAGCACAATAACTGTTAACGTTTAAGGGTGGAATTATGCAGACAAATTAAGAAAAAAATTACGTAAAAAAGGTAAAGTTTAATAAGTAAATGACAAAATAATAAAAATTTATATATATATATATATATATATATATATATATATATATATATATATATATATATATATATATATATATATATATATATATATATATATATATATATATATATATATTATTTATTTGTCTGTCCACGTGATTCTGATTATGGCTTGAGCTAAAATCATGAAATTTGAAATTTGGCACAGTAGTAGTCTTTAGCAGTGGCTAGAACCTAACGAAGCTCGTTTTTTGAATTTCGCCCCGGGACAAAAATAGGAGCAAAAAAGTGTTTTTTACCGTTAGCCGTACGGAAGGCGTCTTACGGAGACAGAGGCTACTTAATATTGTCTCTCGCCTGGCGGAGACAGGCTTTTCATCTGGTAAGAAATAAATTTAAAAAATATCGAAGCAGTATCTTTTCCTAATGTATTACTCATTTTTAAAGTTGGATAACCGAGATAAGTTTTAATGTCTACATAAATAAACAGAAGAGCACATTAAATGGATATTTTAAAAAAATGACCATAAAAACACAAAAGAAAGACAAACAAAAAAATAATCATAAACAATACCAGAAACTGCAAAATTAAGCAAAAAAGCATAGTTAGAAGTTACAACTGTAAAATGCAATGATGTCAACGATCCAATACAGAGGCGTATGCTTTTGAGGGCTAGGGGATCCCACGCCCTCCCCCACATTTTAAAACACACATAATTATTGAAAGGTTATTTAATTTTTATATCACATTATACATTATTTTAATACTTTTTTGGCATACTAATACCAGATAATGTGATTTCATTAAAAATTAAAGTTTCAGTAAATGGGTTAGTACTTAGAAAGTAAAAAAACAGTGCAACACTAAAAAACGCATTAAAAAGATTTTTTGCTTAGAGTTTAAATAAAAATTTTATAGTATTTTTGACTTTTACTATCTACAAATGCCGACGTTCTGAATCTTAACTTAAACTGAACCTAACAGTAACTTTATTAAACTTAATTTTTCTGCAAAATTGCGCCTATAAAAGTAAAAAGTCCCTAAATAGCCCAGTAAGTAAGCCGGGAAATACTGTAAAATGTGGAAAAGTTGATAAACGGCTCCAATTTTAAAAATTTTTGTTTGTACGTATTCTGTAGACCCTCAGGTATATTCAACAGCACTAACATCTGTCTTGCAATAAAAAATGAAAAAATTGGGTAGTTTTCCACCCCAAAATAATCTCCAATAGTAAAACATTTTTAAAATTCAAAATTTTACCTCGGAAATCGTCTCTCGAAGGTTTTCGGGGTCGCTGATTACGAATCCGCGGTCAAAAATCTTGTAAGGGTGGTTGCACCCCATCAAAACCACCCCTTGGAGATACAGAAATGGAGAAATTTTGAAAATTCCAAATTTCACTTCAGAAATCGTCTCTCGGGTGTTTTCGGGGTCGCTGGTTGCGTATCCGCGGTCAAAAATCATGTAAGGGTGGTTGCACCCCATCAAAACTACCCCTAGGAATTCGTAATCAGCGACCCCAAAAAGCCCCGAGAAGAGATTTCCGAGGTGAAATTTTGAATTTTAATTTTTTTATCAGTTTTACTAGTGGAGATTATTTGGGGGTATGTTAGTGGTGATGAATGTTCCTGAGGGTCTACAGAACACGTAAAAATCAAAAGTTTTTAAATCGGAGCGTGTTATCAACTTTTCCACATTTTCCGGCTTATTTATTGTAGGCTAAAAAAATAATTATAAATGGTTATTATAAGTAAATATTTTATTTTTCTTTATGTTTTACGGCTGCAAAGTACAGTTCGTATAAGGTCTTGTTCTAAAAAATAAATAGTTTTTCTTATAAATCGTTTTTTTAAGAAATTCGGGATATTTTTTTACATAATATGGATAATAAATATGTCTACAGAAAATTGCTCATTTTAACCCGCAATATTTTAAAACCAAATTAAAATTTTTATTTTGGCCTTGTTTTCAATTTCTGAATATCTGATATTATAAAAGTTGCTATTAACTGTATTTGATGTCGAATAATGCCCTTCAATTTGGAACCTCCAATAATTCAACCACGGTTAATTAACTCTATTTTACGGATTCGTTTAGTCTTTTATTGTCGAAATAAACAAAATAAAAATCCTCAAAGCCTTTTTAAATTTACTGTTCAATAACTAAAATAAATTAGGTTGCATTTATGAAAATCTACAAATTTTGTAAATGCCTTTCTACGAATAATTGTATAGCAGTTGCTACACAAAAAGAGCGCTAGATTGCTTTTTTAACTATTTTAATAGTATACTGTGTAATTATCCTTTGGTTAGAGCAATGTATTTTACTAATTCTCTTTATTATCACCTCGAGTACAAAAATCAACATGGTGCTTACATTTTATTTTTGTTAGTTCTGATTTATGCTTTTTATTTTCTTGCTGCTACTATCGACATTTTTAATTTATATTTCATTCGCTTTTTTACGCCATTTTGTTGAGGACTTTTACAATACTTAACAGATATCTTTGATAACTAATTGGGTATAATAAAAGCTATTATATTTATTAAATTTGTTTTATTTTAAATAATGTCTTAAAATTTTGTTTCAAAATAATGTTGTCCTCTAAAAAAAAAATAATTTTGCTTAACTTTAGTAATTCGCAAAGTGTTCAACTTTCAGTGCTCCTTAAGCTTTGCCTAACACAAAACATAAGTTAAAATTTGTTAAATGTAAATATTTTACCAATAAATTAAAAGCATTACAAGTTTTAATATGATCGAAGGTAATATTGTTTATTTTTATTATAGATTTGGAAAGCAGTTATCTATTTTTTAATCGATCAGGTTAAATACGAACCTGGAAAAATATTTTGCTTATTAAATTCGCGTTATAT